>CACVCL010019536.1:0-102648 GCA_902729485.2 Mus minutoides | reverse complement strand
CCTGGGGGGGAGCACACGCCACGCCACAGGAGAAGCATGGGGGGAAGCACACACCACACCACAGGAGAAGCCTGGGGGGGAGCACACGCCACACTACAGGAGAAGCATGGGGGGGAGCACACACCACACTACAGGAGAAGCCTGGGGGGGAGCACACGCCATGCCATAGGAGAAGCATGGCGGGGGAGCACACTCCATGCAGGACTGGGCTGCAGCAGAAGGGGCACACATGCAGATATGCGGTAAGGTGTTGTGTTGATTGAAAAGTGTCAGCCACGGAGGAGATGGGGCCTGGGCTGCAGCACAAGCACCCTATATATTTTATAAGGATTGGTACATATTTTATGAATGTGCATCAAACACATTAGAGAGGGTGCTGGATGGGAAGCGAAGATGAGAGGCAGGAGTCTGAGAAGATGAAATAAAATATGGAGGAGGCTTTTCACGAGTTCAGAAAGTTGATGTGTTAGCAACTGAAGAGTCTAATAAACTCAACGTGGTTAAAGAAAAATAAAACAAAGGGAGAGGGAGGGAGGGAGAATCAGAGAGGTGAAAGAGAGGCTCTGCACCCCAAGCTCGCTGCCTTGAGCCAACCCCACCTGGATGACAGGAATACATACCTGTCCTGGCAGCCCCTGGAAAGCTCTGCCTACACCCAGTCTTTTCTGCTGTGTCTTATGGGCATATACCTGACAGAGTTCTTGTGAACTGTGGGAAGAAACAAATGCTTCAGTGTCCTTGATTTTTTTATTCCTGCATGCCGAGGGGTCAGTAAATATTTTTTAAGTTGGACATGATCAATAGACTCACTGGTGCTAGAATTAGCATGTGGAAGGTGACTGAACACACATGATGTAGTCCATGTGAGGTATAAAACAAAGCCAGAGACCAAGGGCTTCCTGAGCCTATCAGGGACACTTTCCCTGAAAAGCAGGGACCAGCAAGGCTTTCTGAATGGTCTGGCTGGCATACAAGGCATCCATCTTCATCCTGGCAGACATACCTGGCCCAACTCTTGCTGCCTCCAAGCAGTGTCCCTTGTCTCAAAGTCTAGCCATTTGAGCATACTGCCCTATAGCAGTACATGCTTGTTAATGTCTGGCTTCTGCCACCTGTCATTCCTTTCTTCTTAGTGTCTCAAGACTGCTCCTTTTCTGTGTTCTGGTTCAAGTGCAAAGCTCCCTTCTCCCCTATACCACCTATTATGTCTCTGCTTGCACAACCCAGCAAGCCTCTGTATACTCAATCCAACGTGTCTCTGCATGCACCATTCACTGTGTCTCTGCATGCACCATTCAATGGGTGTCTGCATGCACCATCTGGTGGGCCTTTGCTTTCAGGTACATGGGCAGAGTGCTCCAACTGCATGTTTTCTATCAAGGACAATGTTGGTTCATGATCCTTCCTCCACCGTGATAACTGGTGTTCTTAGTCTAGGACAGAACCTATGTAACAAATACCATGTAGTCTTGTTCCCAAGTAGGCTCTTGTCCTAGAACTCCTTCTGTCAGTTATTTCCTTTGCAACGGGGAGTCCCAACATGATTCCACAGACCTGGGCAAAGTCTCACAGCACTGAGCTTGACTTCAATGTGCCTGAGTCCAGCTCTCTTGCCAGCGCACTCCTTCTGGGAAACCTTGATGCTTTCTTGCCTGTTTCTCTGCATAAGAACTGCTTTGATGTCAGGGCATGTCCCAGGACCTGTCATCCCTGACAGAAGTGGTTCTTGACATCCCCACAAGACAAACCCCACTCTTGACTGAACTATCAGCTCCCGAGACTCTGCTCAGCCTCCTGTTTTCAGAGCAGCAGCTCTGCCCAGTTGGCAGGGAACTGCTGGAGAGGAACAGTCCGCTGTCATATTAACTTGATGGTGGATTATGATATTAGTTTGCATTGTCTGTCACAGAATTAATTTATGTGGCTTATCAAAATATTATATTGTGATTCTTTGTGTGTGTGTGTTTGCAATCCGTGCTTTTAAAATGGTAGCTGGCTTCTGTGCAATGTGTTCCCCGGGGTGGTTGCCTGATACCATAATACAGTGAAAAGCCAGGTCACTCCATCCCAACCAACATTGCTGGGAGGGTTAAAAAGTTTTCACACACCAAGACTAGAGATGAATCCAGCCTTCTAAAAGGCTGGCTTCATTGCCAAAGCAAATCAATGGTCACACCTATTCATCTTAATATACTGCTGTTGCTGATCCAAGTCTCTAGGTTCAGTCATTCACTCTGTCATCAAATATTTACTGATTCCTGCAGAGCCTGCTTCTGCCCAGCTGCTCTTCAGGAGCAGGTGCTGGGCAGCTCTCTCTGAGACAGTGCATGGTCTTCCCACGACTCCAGCCAGCCTTCCATTCACCAGGGCCCACAGGCCTCACTTAACACTGTGGGTGGTTTCATATGATGTGAAGACTGTAAGCAAACACACAAAGTAAGGGTAAATATTTAATGATATAAAACAATTTAGGTGTCCCACTTAGGGCAAAGTACTCAACAGTTACTTATTCTAGACCCTTTGACCAGTTATGACTCTCTGCATTAACAACTATCTCCTGAATGAGGAAAAAGAAAAGGGAGAAGAGGAGGAGGAAGAAGACAAGGAGGAAGAGGAGGAGGAAAAGGAGGAGGGAAAGGAGAAGGAGGAGGAGAAAGAGGAGGAGGAGAAAGAAGAAGAAGAAGAAGAAGAAGAAGAAGAAGAAGAAGAAGAAGAAGAAGAAGAAGAAGAAGAAGAAGAAGAAGAAGAAGAAGAAGAAGAAAGAGCAGCCCTGATGATGGCACTAGAAGCACTAGTCTTTTTTTGTATTAAAAAAGTCTTTGGAGGGAAGATTGATGAGATGTTTAGTTAGCAAAATAGTAATAGTATGTACCACCCCTAGGGCCTATGACCTTCCATGGCAATGGGGTTTAATCAGGTTAACAGTATCAGGCATAAATTCTGTCCTTTGGCGCAGGCCTCAAATCTAATCAGAAAAAAGTTGGTTCCCCATAAAACAGTCACACCCCTGTTGCACCAGTACACAAAGCAGTTGGTATTGTCACACACAGGGTCACTGCCGAGTAAGATAAGAGATGGGCTTTCTCCTTCGGCGGACAGCACAGCACCTGATCACAGGAAAGCTAGCCAGGCAGCGACAAAACTTCCTCTTCAGCTCTAGCTTGAATCTTCCAGGTCTGCATTATTGCACCTCACAGGTGCTGCAGGCAGGTCGGATGGTTATGTCCTTTCTCCCCCTGCAGCTAACGTCACACCTTCAAGGGCTATGCTTCCATCTGCCCTACTCTTCCTCTTCTACACCTCTCCCTTGCTCAGGTCTTTCCACCCTCAGAATTGCTTTCTTCTAACTCACATCTCAAGTGTTCTGCAGTCCCTGCCACCTGACAGCCTCTTCCCATCTGTAGGTACTGCCTCTCCATACAGGGTTCACGGGACACTGTGGAAGAAAGGGGTGAGAGAGTGCTGATGACTTCTACAGAGCAGTGTGACAGGAGGTGACCGGACCACTCATGAACCCATCACATCTGTGGTGACCTGCATAGCATGAGACCCTCCAGCACATGAAGGGAAGAGGCACTGGGCCCCACTCCTCACTGAGGGAGTGTGGGAAGTTGCTGGGCACTGTGGAAAGGTGTGCCCTTTTCTTCATTCACTGCTAAGTTGCCCCAGTTTCTGTGGGGAAGGGAAGGGAAGCTGAAAACAACCACCTTCACTCTGGGTTTGTAAGAAACTCTCATAGAACAACAGCAAACACTCGAGATCACAATAGAGAGTGGGCAAGCAACTAAAACAGCAATCTTGGAAACAGAAGTGTAGAACAGCTTCTTCCAGGTTGATTTTGTTACACTTCTTCAGTGGCCATGCTTAGCTTTGCCATAGAAAGAATGGTTTGGGATATGTGGTTAAGACAGAGCTGCAGAAGAGTGAGGTCCGTCATCAGAGTAGATCTTTATCATGGATTTGTATTCCTAATCATAGGAACACTGCTGAGCCACCTGAAGTGCCACTTTCCTCTCATTTCCAGAGCAGCCACACCCGGAGACATGGTTAAATACTGGAGAGGTGTGTGTGTGTGTGTGTGTGTGTGTGTGTGTGTGTGTGTGTGTTAATAGATGTGTGTCTGTATGTGTGTCTTTGTGTGTGTTATGTGTGTGTGTATATCTCTGTGTTTTATGTGTCTATATATAGTGTGCCTGATATGTTTGTGTCTGTATATGTGTTTTATATGTGTGTGTATAGTGTGTGTGTATGTGTATATGTTTTTGTGTGTAACCTGTGTGCCTGTATGTGTGTATGTGTATGTGTGTAGTATGTGTGTGTCTGAGTATGTGTGTGTGTGTGTGTGTGTGTGTGTGTGTGTGTGTCTAGGTACATATGTGTGTGTATGTGTCTGTGTATACTGTGTGTGTCTATATGTGTGCATGTATGTGTTTGTATGTGTATGTGTATGTGCAGAGTGTGTGTGCCTGGGCGCATATATATATACACTTATATATATACTTATATATGTGTGTGCGTGTGTCTGTATATGTGTATGTGTGTCTTTATATGTGTGTGTGTGTACTATGCATGTCTAGGTATGTGTGTGTGTGCATAGTGTGTGTGTAGTATGTGTGTGTGTGTGCTATGTGCATTTGTGTCCATATATATGTGTGTGTTATGTGTGTGTAGTGTGTCTGTGTATGTGTATGTTTCTGCATTTAATGTGTGTGTCTTATATGTATGTGTGTCCATATATATGTGTGGTGTGTTATGTGTGTGTATCTGGATATGTGTGTGTGTGTGTGTGTGTGTGTGTGTGTGTGTGTGTGTGTGAGTGTGTGTTCATCTGTACCATTCTCAGCTTTCTGCAGACTGAGGGAATGTTGCAAAGTTATTGAAAGAGGAAAGATTCCAGTTGTGTATGAAACACTGTGTATTTGATAAATAGTCCTCAGAAATATGAAAATTAGAAAAAAATGGCTCCAAGGAAGAGTAAAACTCTTTACAGAAAGAGAAATGGAGAAAGAAAATCTCAAGAACCCTAAAGCAGTATGTCACAAATGAAATACCAACCATGTGATAGATTGCTACAGGCAAAGTGTCACTTATGCCTTCAAATATCTGCTGTCAGGGAGGTGGAAGGCAGCCTCCTGTGTTTCCCATCCCTTCATGCTGAACCCGGGGCATCCTGGGTGCTGAGGTCCAGCCATGCATGACTTCAGGTCCTCCTACTTCCCAAGTCCCCACTGACAACCAGTCTCTGCACAGTGAAGATCGGGAAGCTGGGTCCCCACAGTCAGTCCGTGTGCACTGGCTGCACAGGCCTCATTGGAGCTCTGTCCCCACAGTCTGTCGGTGTGCACTGGCTGCACAGGCCTCATGGGAGCTGGGTCCGCACAGTCTGTCCGTGTGCACTGGTTGCAGAGGCCTCATGGGAGCTGGGTCCCCACAGTCTGTCCGTGTGCACTGGCTGCACAGGCCTCATGGGAGCTGGGTCCCCACAGTCTGTCCGTGTACACTGGCTGCACAGGTCATACTGCTATCCACATGTCTTCTGGTTGTATTGTCTGCACTTAGCCCCATCCTGAGTCTCTGGAAACCACTTCCCTCTGCCCATGCTCTGTCCTGAAGTAGAGTCTCAATTAGTTAGAATCACCTACCTTATTGTTGATTATTTACTTTCTTGAATATGTTCATTATAAGATAAATCTATACCTCATGGAAAATACTTTTTAAAGAAGATAGTTTGAAGCCACGTCAAATTTGACCACTAAGATAAGTGAACACTGTTAACAAGACCCCATATTTCCTATTACAGACCTTATGTATACCATGCAGTGTAAGCGTGGTATCAACTAAAACTAACTGTGTGTGTGCGTGTGTGTGTGTGTGTGTGTGTGTGTGTGTGTTGGGGGACAGTTTGAGTTTGAGACATAGTTTCTCTTTGTGGCCCTGGCTATCCTGGAACTTGCTCTGTAGACCAGGCTGGCCTTCAACTCAGAGATCTTCCAGATCTGTCTTCTGAATACTAGGACTAAAGGTATGTGCCACCATGCCTGCCGTAAGTACTTACTGTGTTTTAATGAGCACCTACTGTGTGTAATGCATGCCACAGTNAGTTTGAGTTTGAGACATAGTTTCTCTTTGTGGCCCTGGCTATCCTGGAACTTGCTCTGTAGACCAGGCTGGCCTTCAACTCAGAGATCTTCCAGATCTGTCTTCTGAATACTAGGACTAAAGGTATGTGCCACCATGCCTGCCGTAAGTACTTACTGTGTTTTAATGAGCACCTACTGTGTGTAATGCATGCCACAGTGTATTGTTTTGTGGTTCTGAGCACCATAAGACAGGCAGACCACTGTTATCACCTTTCAACAACGTAGGAACTGAGTCACCAGAACTGATAAGGCCTTTTTTGTTCACACCGCTGGGTTAAGGAAGACTGGATAGGATTAGAACCCAGAGCCTGATTTCAGAGATCACCTTTCAGTCACCACATTTTTGGTTTATCTTGGAGTCTTCCTTGCACTATGAAAGGTTCTCTGAGGGGAGGGTTTGCAGCATCTATCAAAGGTCCCATCACACAGCTCTGTAACATTTTCATGTAATCACAGCTAACATTCTGTCCTTCAGTCAATCTTTGTTTCTGGCCTCTGCAAGTGAATGTGAAAGGACTTGCTGGTCTTAGGAATTAATGTACAACAGTGGGCAATGCCTCTCATGACAGCTTCAGAGCTCTGCTGCTCTGTGTTGGGCCATGGGTGAAGGATGATACTGAGATCCCTGGGCTTTGGGGAAAGGCATTTCGTACCTATTATCTCTGCCATCACCCCACTGTGGTTAGAAGATTCAATCCATGCAATAAAATAAAAGAAATAAATTATGTAATTATTTAATTATGCAATTATTTTAAAAGTAGAAAGTTAAATTATTAGTTGAGTTGATGTTGTCTATCTTGAAGGTCCCCACCAAAAATTACCCAGCAGTCATATGGGAATGAGAACCTGCTGGCAGACTAAGTCTAATGCATGATATGCAGCTGGCAACATGCATGTCAGGTGTGGGTCTCTTCTGGCCACACCCTGGGGAACTCAGCCACCATCCCTCTCAGGTTGGCTTCTGGACCTGCCACATCCCCTCCCTGTCAGACTCCAGCCATGGCCCAGATCATCCAAGTCAATAAGGCAGCTGAGTGGCTTCTCATGTTACTAACTCTCTGGTGGATTCGCTCATTAGAGGCCCCTTCAGCCTTCTGCAGCATAGTTCACAAGTCTAGGGGTGCCATGATTCTCAAATGCAGTCTTCTGCCCAGCCTGAACATCCGGCTAGCCCTAGTAGAGCTCTCTGTCCCCAAGCCTCTGTCCCAGCACAGAGCTGGATGGACATCTGCCCATGGTAGGTAGACAGGGCAAGTCTGACTGCTTGTTAGGGCAAAGGTCACAGTACATCCTCTGGAGATGGACTTGACTTAATATGCAGTCAGACTGTCACTGATCGAGGTCACTTGCTCTTTTTCATGAGGCCCATGAGGAGTGTTCTCAGGAGGGGCTGGCTTCAGTTTTTCCACAGCTGGGCTCTGAATGATCAGGGTAATGATGCACAGTGAAGCTACCAACCACGGGTGCCAGTGCTGGCTGCATTGCAGAGTCCTAGGGTCCAGACCAGGGGTTGGCACTGTGTGGTTTGAGGAGCCAGCACCTGCCTCTGTAAACAGCTGTGTTAGGCAGAGACTTAGTAGTGTACACACTGCCTTTGGCGGCTTTCCCAGGACTACAGTGGAGTGGAAAAGCTGCATGGAGACCGCCTGGCAAGCAAAATCTAAAATATTTATGATCTGTCCTCTTACAGAAAGTGCTTTCAGGGGCCCGATCTCCACTGTTCACCAGGGAGGGGTGAATATCAGCCAAGACCCATATGCCATCATTAGCTCGTTATCAGATGTGAAAGAGGTCATGGTTTTAAGCCAGTGTGCTTTGTAAGGTGCTGTGGTGGCTCAGCATCTCAGGACTGGGAAGAAGGTCACAGGACTGAGAGAAAGAAAAAGGGTGTTACACAATAGCCCAGTCTCCCAGTGACAGCAGCACCTTAGATAAGAGGAAAATCCATGGCTTAATTAGGACCAGGTCATTTACCTTTCCTTGTCCTTGTGTTGCTAAAGATTTATTATATTCTCTCTCTCTCTCTCTCTCTCTCTCTCTCTCTCTGTGTGTGTGTGTGTGTGTGTGTGTGTGTGTGTGGTGTCTGTTAACTTACATGTGGAGTCTGTGTTGGTCATATCAGATTCCCTGGAATGGAGTTTCAGGCATTTGTGAGCTGTCCAGTGTGGATGCTGGGAACCAAATGCAGGGTCTAGGATAGCTAGAAGGGAAGCAGGTGCTCTTAAGCATGAAGCCATTTTCTCCTGTCATACGCATACACACTTGCACATACATGTACGCATAGGGACACATATACACACATGCAATGCAGGCATACACATATGCACACACAGGCACATATACACATATATGTACACACACATACACATGCATGCACACACATATACACAAGCACACATATACACACAGGCACATATACACATGCACATATATGTACATACACATGCATGCACACACATATACACACATGCACATGTTTGTGCACACACACACAGAGGTGATTTTCATGATGTCACTCCAGAAACCTGCACATTCCCCTTTGACTCAGGAAGAAGAGAGATCTCGATGTGTGCCACCCAAGGTCTACACGGAAACACTCACCAAAGCCTCAGGATGCAACATCATTAAATAGGATTTTCCTGCCTGTGGCCTGTACCTCCAGCACCCTGTGGCCTGTCTCCTCCAGCACCCTGTGGCCTGTCTCCTCCAGCACCCTGTGGCCTGTCACCTCCAGCACCCTGTGGCCTGTCACCTCCAGCACCAGTTGCTCTCTGATAGTAAGAGCTGGTGGCCTGTGAAACACACAGGAGAGCATACTGTCACCAACAGGTTACATAAAAGAAATGTGTGCTGGCCTGGGAATGGTCTAACATGTCTGTTCTAAGGACACAGATGTCTTGCCCCCAGCAACATTTTAGCAGAGAGGCCTCATGCAGGACACAGTGCTTTGATGAGCGCTAAGGATCTAAACTGACCTTGATTTTCTCTTTGTCTGTTCATTTTCACGTGAAGGAGCCAAATGTGTTTTCAGGTTTGTTTCCTTCACACTCTGATTGGTCTGTCACTTTCTATTAATATGTTTCAATGTCCAGTGCTTGGGTCTTCAGCAGCAGCCTTAACTCCTACAATTGCCTTGTGCAGGGTCAGCCCTTGGAAGCGCCGGCTGCTTCTGTGTCAGAGATACCAGGAGAACCCCCCTTTCCATGGGACGTATGGAAGTAAAATAAGTCTTTGTTGTTTCAATTCATGAGCGCTTATGTTGATGTGGTATACATGTTTGTGGTTACATACTTGTGTATGCATATAGAGGCCTGCAGCCAACCTTAAGTATTTATTGTTCCTTGTGAGCTGTTCACATTTTCTCTTGAGAGAGAGAGAGAGAGAGAGAGAGAGAGAGAGAGAGAGAGAGAGAATGCCCATCCAAGAGTTTGCAGATTAGGCTAGGCTGGTGGCCAGCGAACAACAGAGATGTCTGTCTCTCTCCCCTCATCACTGGGAGGCAAATAGTCCCAGTGTGCTCAAACACTTCATGTATGTTCCAGAGCTCCAACTCCGGACCTCACGATTGTCTTCTGCAGTGGGCATCTTCTCACTGGGCTGTCCTCCCTTCAGCCCTAAGCTCATTTGCTGCACACACTCCATCAGATCTCTAGCAGGATCAAAGTGGCTGGCTGCTCTTCAGAAGGCTGCCCCAGCTTCGGAGCCCCGAGTGAGCATTTGAAAATGAAACTCTGTAATATTTCAGTAGCATAAATCACACAAGGTTAAGTCAGATTCTCCTCTCACTTGCATGTAGTGTAGGAAGCTTAAAAGTTAACCAACCTTTATTGTGGAAAAGAGTACAATACAGAGCAGGGCATCCCATCTCCCCAGGGTTTCTCTGTGAAGTCTTCACAATGCTGTTTTTCTGTAGCACACAGGCTTCAAACACAGTTAAAGTCCTGGTTTACCTGCATTACCAATAAGAAGTGGCAGCCTTCAGCCTCACCCTCTTATGTACACAATCAAAGCCAGGCAGAGCGTGCAATCAAACCCGAGACAGGACTTCCAGTGGGTTAAAGTGTTGTCCCTTGCAACAGAAAACTGACTTACTGGGGAACCTGAATTTGATCTAATGGATGGTTGCAGTCTACAAAGGAAGAAGTAAAAGATTTTCAACAGTGAGAGATATAGGATATAAAACACGCTGTGGTGTTTTGAGTGAAGATGCTCCACGCTGGCTCATATACTTGAATGCTCAGCTCATGGTTGGTGGAACTGTTTGGAAAGGATTAAGAGGTGTGGCCTTGTTAGAGAAGGTATGTCATTGGGATGGACTTTGAGGTTTAAAAAGGACATTCCATTCCCAGTTCGCTCTCTCTGCCTCCTACTTGTGGACAAAAATGTGAGCTCTCAGCTACTGCTCCAGATCCATGCCAGATGTCATTTTCCCAATTATTATTATTATTATTATTATTATTATTATTATTATTATTAATTTATTATTATTATTGCTATTATTGGACTTTATCCAGCTTATAATTAGCTATGAAGGACTATAATGAACATGGAGACACAAGTCTGTAATCCCAGCCCATTCAAGAGGCCTCAAGGCAGTGAGGTCAGTGTGGATACATAGCAACACATTATAACAAAAACAACAAACCTAGTCCCAACATCAGGAAGGCCCCTGTGGGAAGGGCTCAGGGAGCCTCTGCTCCCTTTTGTTGAAATGTTTCCTGCTGATAGAGTCCAGCAGGGGGAGCAGTTGTGCCCACTGTTTATCCCTTCATGTTACAATGGGTAATCTCAGGGTTCATGTACATGACCCTGGTTGAACTAAATGCTAAAACTAAACATCATGAATCTGGGAAAGGGGGATGTCAGGGAGGGGACTGAGAGTTGTATGAAGGGGAGAGGAGAGGCTGTGGGAAGGAGAGTAACTGAAAGGTTATGTATGTATGTACTTGTCCAGGAACCAACTTAACTGATAAAAAATTTAAGTTTTAAAAAGAAGGACAAAGAGTTAAGATCCCCGATGTTAATCTCTCACACAAAAGCACAGGCAGCCTCTGACTTCTCTCGTGGGAGCCCTAGTTCTCTACATGCATATTTTATGCATGTTTTGCATACACAGCTGATATTATAAGCACGATTGAATTTGAATCCCCCACTGAAAATCTATGCGAAGCAGTTGCTCCACTAACCTGACATCCACAACTTTACTGCAGTCCCTTATTAATTTTGGGAGTTGGGCATCAATTCTTCAGCAATTTCTGAATAGGCAATTATATCCCGCAAATGGTGGCTTTTATTTCTCAGGCGCGGCTTATCACCATCTTTTTTTCTTCTCTATCTAAGACGCTCAGGATGAGGCTAAAGAAAGATTGTGAGCAGAAGCCCCCTTTTTCTTGTGAGGGGGAAAGATTGAAACATTTTATAAAGTATAACGACAACAGTTGATGATAAGGAACTGATCTTTTATTTTTAAAAAATATCTTTAATTATTGTGTATGAGTGTGCATATGTGTATGTGCATGAAACCCAATCTCTTCCTTCCCCCCTCTGTGTCCCTGTCAGTGTGTATGTGTGTGTGTGTGTATACACGCACGTGTGCATACATGCACATGAGTGCAGTGCCCATGGAAGCTAGAAAAGGACTTCTGATTCACTGGGGCTGGAGCTACAGGCAGTTGTAGGCCACTGATGTGGCTGCTGGGAACCAAACTCTGGTCCTCTGCAAGAGTCAAAATGTATCCTCAACCAGGAGACATCTCTCCAGTCTTTGTTTTTATTTCTAAATAATATTGGGAAGGTTCCTCTCTATTCTTATTCTGTTGTGTGTTCTTGTCATAAGTGGTATTGAGTTTGCCAAGTGTTTTTTCCGCACCCCTTGATATTATCGTATGGTTTCCCTCTGTACTAGACAAAAGGCTATGGATCATACTTGATCCTTTTCCAAATTCTGATGTTCCCACATGCTTGACATGAATTGTTCTTGGCTATGGTGCATCTGAGCACCACTAGACTGTGTTTCCTGATACTTTGGAAGATTTCTACGTGTGTGTTCATGAGAGGTTCTGTGAGTGGTTTTACTTCCTTTCAGGGTTGTTTTCTATTTGGGAGATACTATGATTCTGTTCTCACAGGCAGAATCCTGTTTATGATCCTGCTCTTAAAAGAAATCACAAATAATGCATAAAAGCTGCTTATTAAACATGTAGTAGAATTCACCAGAAGTGTGGTGTGTGTGTGTGTGTGTGTGTGTGTGTGTGTATATGTGTGTGTGTGCACGTGTGGTGGATCATTAACAAACAGTCCAACATCCTCTTCCTGTTTAATCACATTATGTAAGTTTTTCCTCTTCTATCTTTCAAAGAGTAGGTCTATTTACTATTCAAATATCAATCAGATATCAAATTTGTAATGACTAGTTTGTTAAATTTTCTTAATTAGCACTTCAATATTTATGAGGTCAGACAGCAGTAATGGTGTCTGTTTTAAGATTTTATTTTTATTTTATTATGTGTGTGAGTTTTGGCCTACATGTATGTCTGTTCAACATGTGAGTGCCTGGTGCTTGTAGAGGCCACAAGTGAGTGTAGGATCCCTGAAAATAGAGGTTATGAATGATTGCAATGCACCATGTAAGTAATGAAAAGGGAACTCAGGTTCCTTTCAAGAGCGATAAAAGTTCTTAACTTTTGAGTCATCTGTACCCAGGGCCTCTTTGGTTTACAATGTTAGTACTCCCCCATGCCAACAGGGATAGGGTATATATAGTACTTGTCCTCATTTTCTTATACTGTTAAGGCTACTATAGCACAACACCAGAGGTTGAGTTTTAGCCATAGTTGGCTACACTGCTTTGGTTCCCATCAGGACACATGAGCATGCTCACCCAGGAGCAATCTGTGTGTGTACACACACACACACACACACACACACACACACACACACGTCAGTTAATTTATGATATGCCATGGCTAGTTCAAAGGCTGGGCACTCCTAAACCTTCCCCTGCTACCCCAGGCCCCAGCGGGGAAGTGGCCAACGGCTCCTTACATCCATGCTTCTTCCCTGAGTCACAGTGGTTCTCTACCTTCCTTCCTCCCAATTCTAAGCCTGGGCAATCTAAAAGCTCCTTCTCTCTCTCTCTCTCCACCTAGCTATTGGCCATTGGCTCTTTATTGATCAATCAAAAGCCAGTTGGCGACAAGGACCTTCAGCATTTAGACCTGCAGATTCCTGAATAATTCAAAGCATTAGAACCAATCCCCAACCCCAAGTGGTTTATAAACAGCAAAGGTCTGTGTCTCACTGTTCTGGAGGTCACAATCCTAGATTGAGGGCACCAGACCTGATGTCCTGGTTCATGGATGGCACCTTATCACTGTGTCCTGACACTGACGGGTAAGGTTGGGGCAGCTCTCTGAAGCGAGCCTCGACCCTATCACCTCCCAAGGGACTCAGCTTGGGGGTTGGTTTCAGGGTGTGACTTTGGCAAGGGCCACAGTAATTCCACTGCATCGGTCTTCAGGTGTGTCGACTTTCTTTGTTGATGTTTCCAACATCCTTGGCTTTTTTCTCAGGTCTCATCATGTCAGTCCTGGGCTTGCTCTGGGCTGCATGCACCTGCCTTTCCATCTCATTCCCTGAAGTGGGAACGCACACTATGGATCTTCCAGCTTCCATATTTTCTGATTACTGCATCTCATGCCAGAAGCTTCCCATGTACACTGCATTCTCCACAACCCACAAATTCTGATGAGTTACATTTTCATGTTCATTTAGTTTGAAATATTGTAAATTGCACTTCAGTTTTCTAGCTTTGGGCTATGTGATATTGAAATGCGTGTGGTTCGATCTTGGCTTCCCTCCCGGAGCATGCCCTCTCCTCTGGTCTGCCTTGTGGGACACAGACTGGATTCTATAGTCTTTTACTGGTGTCCTGACTCGGCTCACTTCCTGTTGCATTTGCCACCGAGAGTCCCAGATGGGAAGCAGAACCTGCTTTGTCTCTTCCCCTTTCTGTTTTCCTTGCGCATCTTCCATGACAGTCCCATCTCCTCCATGGCTGGAGGTCCTACTGAGCAGGCTGCTAACCTGCAGCTCCTGACAGACTCTCTGTGCCATGCCTCTGTCCGCCCATTCCTGGCCCTGCTCTAGGACCACAGAGGGGTCTGTAGTTACCTACCAGTCTTTCTTTTGATCGTTCTCCCCTCTAACACCCTAGAACCAGCTCCATGTATTAAATTGTCCCCTAAACCCAGGGAGATTCTCTTTCCCTGACTCCCCCCAGCATGGCTCACTTAAGCATGGCCTCTTTTTATCTTGATTCTCTGTGAACATCTGCTTTTTTCTATCCTGTGTTTCAAAAATTGCTCTTCTGCGGCTTTGTTCTCCTGACTCACGTCACTGGCAGTGCCTGCCTTGAGATGATTCTGCCCCTGTTCCACAGTACAGTGTAGCTGCCATGTGCCCTCAGGCAGCTTTAAGCTTCTGGTCTGCTTGGACATGGTGCTCATTTGGTTGCTAATGCTATCAGCACACAGGACTTCTGAATGAGCAGCTAAGATGACGGTGCATGTTCACTTGACAGCACAGTCTAAAAGCGTGGTGCTGATAGACTGCACTGCCACTGAAAACCAGGTAGAAAGACCTTACTCTTCCAACTTCCTATGGCTGTAGGTGTGCCACCTAAACCTTCTCTTCCATCTTCATGTGGTATGTTTTCTTTCTCTTTCTTTCTTTCTTTCTTAGAGCTGAGAGTCTTCCTCTTCTTCTCTTGTCATGATGGCGTTATTAGATCCAGTGCCTACCTGGGTAATTGGGGTAATCACAGCATAAAAGACTTCATATATCTGTAAAAGGTCCTTGGGACCAATAGCATCATGTCCACACCCACAGGTTTAAGAGACTTAATTTGAGCTTTTTGAACCTTTGTAAAGGATCTATGAATCCTTATCATATCAAATCTTGTCTGTGTACAGCAGTGATACCTGATATATTAGACAAGTTCCCAATTCTACAGATGACAGAAGGTGTAGCTGGAAGAAAGGATAGACCATTTCTAGAATATCTGGAGTCCAGGCCAAAGGAACATTGGCTGCTAATTAGATTCCCTGTATGTTCATACAGGAAGTTACCCCTCTTTTGGACAAGATCCAAGGCCTCCTCAACATACCCACAGGCTTAGAATGACGTCTTATCTCAACTGACTTGATATGTCCCCATGTGACCTGAGATTATTGGCCTCAGCCTATCTCAGAATCATTTCTCTTCAGACCAGTGGGATTTTAAACTACTCATTAATCAAAAGTACATGCAAATATATTCATAATGAAAATACAAAATCTACTGTGAAGTTCCACAGTTTCAGAATGGCTGTTCTAGCTGTACAGAATGTCATTGAGATGTAGAGACTTTGGGTCTGATTAATTTTACTGTAAGGGGTGTTTTATCTGCAAACTTTTACCTTGAAGGGTTGGGGTTTCTCTGCATAGCCCTGGCTGTCTTGGAACTCCCTATGTAGACAAAGCAGGCCTCAAACTCAGAGAGATCCACCTGCCTCTCTCTGCTTCATGAGTGCTGGAATTAAAGGCATGCTTATGTGTGGCCTATTTGCAAGTTTTTTATAATAAAGTTTATTTAAATATAAATAATAGAATATGCATTGGAAATAAGGTGTGGTGAATCATGCCCATGATCCCAAGCAGGTGTTACTGTGACACTGTTCCTATGGAGGTGTGACCAAATGTCTACCCATTGTACATAGAAAACCTACAACAGACCAAAGTTCAACTTCGAAAATTCAATGAGTTTATATTGGGCTTTCTTACAAGAATTTGAGTGAGGGGGTTACTTAACATGATCGTGATAACTTAAAGATAACTGTATTACCAAAGCCTACTGAAGAGCAAATGACAACTCATGAGAGCAGAATGCCTGGAGCTCACTGCACAGCTCTCAGGCTGCTCAGTGGGCAGAAGTATATTCCTTGCACATGGCTCAGTTGTTGTGAGTCTCTTTTAGGCACCTCAGCTGTTCTGAGAATGTCTCTCAGAGTCTTTGTTGCTTATATAAGCTGGATAGGACAGTTGATGTCTTTTCTCCCATAGTTACTGAATTTGCTCAAATTCAGGAACTTCCTGATGCTCTTACGTTGTTTACTACCTGAGATTAAGAAAGTTGGTTAATTGGAAGGGTTTGATCTGAAGCTAGTTGCCATACAACAGGAAGGAGCAAGAGTTTAAGTTTTGTAGGATGAAAGGAACTCGAGTTCTTGTCTTGAGAAAATAATAGAAAATTAAAGATATTTTGAGTAACTCAAGTCCAAATATCAGATAAAATGTACAAAATAAACTCAGCCCAATGTAAGTCATCTGTTTTAATGCATATGTATCTTTACTGAAAACACATACTATGCATATACATACATATACACACCTGCATGTGCACATGCACATGCACGCACACACAATCCTACATTGAGTTAGCATTTAAGCTGATTCACTCACAAGAGAGCAGTAAGAATGCCCTGGCTTAGCCATATTGTATGACTCATGCATTTCACTAACACACAGAGCCGCAGTCTTAGGTTCTGTGGGGTTTGATTTGATTTTCTGTGACACTTTTTAAAAATAGCAAACAAAAGAGAATGCTTCTCCTTTGAGGTTTTGTTTTGTTTGTTTGTTTGTTTGTTTTCCACCAAATTGATCGACAGTCCTAAGAGAGGCTTTAAGATAGCACTGAGTATGAAGTACAGGATGATGGACTGGCAGTATTCTACAGAAATTTTCAGAGAAAGCTATCCATGGATCCTTCCCTGTTTCTGGAACTCTAGAAAGTTGTATTTGGCTAATTCCCCTGGGAAGTTTTTTTTTTTTTTTTTTTTTTTAATCATAGCAGGTCTAAGGGAAGTCCAGAGCAACAGGACCAGAAGCCCAGAGTCAATAATACTTTATTTAAAAGGAAATGGCCTGTAATGCATCCTGCTACCTGTCAGGTGGCGGTGTCAGGTGTGGAAATCTCAACTCCTGTGTTGTCCTGTTCACTTACTCTCCTCTTGTTAGATCCTTCCTTTCTCTGATACTGAGGTAGCTACATGACTTGACACTAAAACCTACATTCAAAGACCATTAATTAAATGCAGACAGATGCCATTAAGATGGTTCTGAGATTGGGTTTGAAGGTGCAGTGTAATTAGTTTTGTACAGCGGAGACATAAAAAGTGGGACAGAACTGGAGGAAACAGGATCATAATGCACAAAATGATAATGAGAAGCAGAATCATGAGAGGTGAGGCAGGGGGAACACAGGGAGTGACTGGAAGACTGCACGGGGATTGGGGGGAGGTCTAAATGAGTGAGGGCATGAACAGCAAATGCTCCTCAGCACCGTGGGAAAGCCCCACCCACAAGGGCCACGAGCAAGTGCCTGAGCACTGAGCGACTTGCCTCAAGCAGGTAGGAGGTGGTTAGGATGCAAATTTGCTAAGGGTTGCACCACAAGGTTGGGAAGGGATTGGGCACAGAGCAAAGGAGCTCATGAAAACGGTGGGAATATAAGGACCAGGCTAAGCCCTCTCTTCCAAAATGAGACCTGAGCTGCCATGGGTACTTAAGCTCATTGTTCCAGGAAAAGACAGTGACACAAACGTGGGTATTAGGAGGAACTCTGTTTACTGATAGATAGCCTTGAGTGAACGCTCTTGTTGGGTTCCACTGCCTCTGATTTCAAGAGTGCCCGAGGGTGCTGTGATTGAAAGTCGCAGAAAGCTCATTAAATCGGGCCTGGTGCAAGAGAAAATGGATGTATACTGAACATTCTTAGTGGGAATCTTCCCAGCGGCCCTCAGTCACCGTGACGTTGACAACGATCGTTTGGTTCAGCAATGATGAACAGCAGCCAAGAGCCTGCTGGGTGCCAGGATACCATGCAGGCTGCAAACAATCAGTTCAGAGACTTCAGACGCCGCGGCGTGGGAAGTATTTCTAGAACCTTCCATGTCATGGAGGAGAAACCTGGCTGCCAACAGAGCACCATGATCTAGCCAAGATGACGTGCTTATAACCTGAAGCCTACACACTTGATAAGAAATGAGTGTGGGAAAGTGGGGTTCTTGATCACTGCAACAGCAGAAGCAAGCGTTAAAAATAGAGGACTGGGTGTCATCTGGGGACGTTGTGACAAACATGAAGCTCAGTTAATTGGGAAATCAAGGTAGGGAATGTGGTTAAGGGTGTGTAGTGTGTAAAGCTCAAGTCACATGACACACTCGCTTTGTGTCAGCCTCTGATCCTCGCTGAGATGACGCTACCTCCCCCAGTGGAGGAAGGAGGGTCTCTGTGTCTTCAGATGTGAAGAGAAAGTCCCAGGAGGCTCAGAACAGGTCAGATGTCCAGAACCAGCTCAATCATGTTGGGATAATGGCCGAATGGAACAGAACAGATGTCAGCAGAGAGCAGAAGGACCTCATAGATTCAGGTTGAGCCTTCAAATACAGTGGTGTGAACTGCCCCAAGGTCTGATTTAATTAGTTCACGTCAGAGCTTGTTGTTTGTCTGTCCGGGGCTAGGAAACATCAGCTTTTCATGAACTTAGGTGCACACCAGCTACACTGGCTTTTTCTACCAGAGATCTGCCATCTTAGCAGCACCGTGTGGCACCTAGCATCCCATCTCCCAGAGCACAGCAGAGGCCTTGGGTGGAAGCAGACAGATAGTGAGGTACAGAGGACAATAAAACCTCTTTAGGGAAACTGTAGGGTTTACCAATCACAGACCTTCTAATGCTCGCTTGTCTTCTTACAGACCACATCCACAGGCTTAGCTTAGCATGGTACCATTTTTGTAGTCCATAGTTCGAGGTGAGACAACTCAACAAGGCTTCTGTTCTTACCCTGTGTGATATACAGGGATGTGTTGGCCAGTGGGGCTTTTGCAGGAAGTAATGGGATGGAGCCATTCCCAGATATGACAGGTGACCAGCAGCACCTGGCTACTTCTCCAGGCATCTCCCAGCTGCTGAGAAAGACCAGAGTCTGCATGACCTTGATTCCGTGATTCTTCTGCTGAGCTCCTTCTCCCCATCCCCTGAACTTTACTGATAGAGCCTCTGGCTCCCCACATTCTCACCAATAGTCTGTTTAGGGTGACTCAGTGTCTTCCTGGGTAGCTGAGGATGTCCCTGTCATATTCCATGAACTCTTATGGCCATACATGCATTTCTCAGATGTGCAGAATTGCCTTGGTAACTCAAGAAGAACCCTCCTGCCTCAATATTAACATGGAGGTTTGAGTGGGACTCCCCTGAAGATGCAGCTGATTTGGTCCCCAAAGGTGCACGACTTGAAGTGATGGCACCGTTAAGATTTAGATATTTGTGTGAGGTAATAAAGTCATAAACTCTCAAAGAACAAAGACTGTTTTCTGTTTGTCTTGGTGTCTTTCCTGGTATGTGTGATACAGGCTTCGTTGATTTATCCTGAGACATAACAATGTTTTGCAAAAGTCCAAAAACATTGAGGCTACTGGTTCTTAGACTCTATCCCTAGGACCACGAACTGAAGCAAACATTACCTCTTCATTATTTAATTTTCTTAGGTGTTTTATTATAGTGATAGACAGCTGACAAAAACAAATGTCTAACATAGTTGGTTTTCCCGTTCCATTTATTCAAACAAATGTGAAAATATTAAACTGTTCTTGCTCCTATTAAAAGGAAACCTCAGCCATGTCTAATAAACTTCAGGTCAAAGAAGCTGCTCTCCCTCTACTGTCTGAGTCTCCTTTGCACTGCACTGAGTGGGCGGGAGAACATGCTGTTCCTTCTCTCACAGGGGCAAGGAAGGAGACAGACGACTTGCAACATTATAGCAGAATGGGAAAATCGGTGTGTGGAGGAGTTCATCGGGTTGGGAAGGGTCACTCCAAAGAAAGCGACCTATAAAGAAAGATGGCCAAGTCACCAGAGGCTGGGGGTGAGAGGGATGGGGACATAGATGGAAGCTGTGAGCTTGAACAATGGATGACAGCCAGCTGGGGTGTGGATGGAGAGAGTCAGTGGGGAGACAGAACTCAGATGGCTGGCAGACTATGGGCCAAGCATGGTGAAGACCCAGGGCTTGCATCAGAAGGAAGTTGGCAGCCACTTGGAATGATCAAATTGATGTAAAGTAAACTTAAGCTTGTCCTCTTGGTTATCTTGGTCGTTTTGGCTTCTCCTAGGCCAAAGTAGCAAAAGTCAAAGCCATGCTTTCTTCCCATGGGATCCCTGCCTTCTGCCCATGGGATCCTTGCCTTCTGCCCATGGGATCCCTGTCTTCTGCCCATGGGACCCCTGCCTTATGCCCATGGGACCCCTGCCTTATGCCCATGGGACCCCTGTCTTCTGTCCATGGGATTCCTGTCTTCTGCCCATGGGACCCCTGCCTTATGCCCATGGGACCCCTGTCTTCTGTCCATGGGATTCCTGTCTTCTGCCCATGGGACCCCTGCCTTATGCCCATGGGACCCCTGTCTTCTGCTCAGGAAGCAGAGGGAGGACTTCACTGCAGAACACAACTGCAGAATCCAACAAGAGTGAGGCTCTGCCTCTTTACTCAGCCTGGCACCCACCTCTCCATCCAAGGGCTTCTTTGACACTTCATAGAGCTAAGAGCTGTGTGTGCATAGGAGCCCCATCCTCTCTCCAGCCTGGTGAAGACCCTTGACAGTGTAGCCCCATGCTTGCCCCGCAGACTCTCTCACAGCTCCTACAGACTATCCCGCACTCTCCAGCCTTTCTCCAGAGCACTTCTCATGTCTGGCATTTTCTGCTTGACCCTAAGTTAAGTGAGATAAATGTTAGACTGGTCCCCCAGGATCTTAGAGAATTTACCTTGTCAGAGACAGTCCATGACACTGTAGGGTTTCTCAATGATCATATTAAGTCTGAGTAATTCTTTTCTTTGATGCCAAGTCCTTTGTCTAAAGAGAAGATTTGTGGTATGTAGAAAGGCAGATGGAACCATCTTCAGAGGGCATGACAAGAAGGAGTGTGGGGATTAGTCACTTTCTTTTCTAAATGACATCTCTCTGTTCTTCTGTGAGTTGAAATCTACTCTTTTCCTGAAAACACAGTGGGGGCAGGGTCCCAGAATCCACTCAGCCATGAACATCTGGGTGCTGGGTGCCAACCTATTGGCCTGATATCAAAAGTCACTGTCTTCCACATTGAATATCTGAGACTGAGCTAGAAGCTGCCTAAGATCCACAAGTTTTGCGTGTTAGCTTTTAACTTTCACATAAAACAGAATAAAAAATTACCAAATGTCAAAGGGGGGGGGTGCCTGCTGTTCATAAGAGATTCCTGCGCATGCTCCTGGTGTGGATCTAAGTGGGGAGGCACAATCACGCCTCAGGGAAGGAAATATATATATATATATATATATATATATATATATATATATATATATATATATGCCTATACATTCATATATATGTATAGATAGATAGATAGATATAGATATAGATATAGATATAGATATAGATATAGATATAGATATAGATATAGATATAGATATAGATATAGATATAGATATAGATATAGATATATAATATACATGTGCACACTTTCAGCTACTTGCCCTCTAATGTACCCACAAATGCACTTCCTGTGTCCTACCCACTTCTGTCGGGACCTTCTGCTTGGATGGCTGCTCTTAGATGTTGCCAATAAACCAACATGTGGAAGGAAAGATGGAGAAGAAATGCTTAGGGTCACCCTGAGGCCACTTCGTCTCCTGTACCTCATTCTGATCATTCCTTTAGTGTGGCTTCCATTGCCATCCTAAAGCCATCTATTAGACTTCCATTATTTTCCAGGGTGGCACATGTGAGCCCCTTCCCATGTCTTCTCAGTCACTTCTCTTTAATTTTTGATCCAGGGTATCTCCCTGAACCTCCAACCAATGAAGAGCTGCCTGTCTTCGCCCGGAAGCCCTGTGGGGGCATAGGTACAAGCACCAGGCTGGCACTGGAATCAAACTCAGGTCATTATGTGTCACAGGCACTATACTTGTGGAGGAGCTAGCTCTTCTCTTTTCTTTAGAAACATCGGTTCTCCTATTCTACACCGCTGAGCTGCATCACAGAAGTCAGCACATCCAACTGGCAATTATATAGAAGGAACTGGGTGGCAACTGCTATAGTCACAAGCTTCGTAACTTAGGGAGGCAAAGAGTGGGGATACCTAAGATTTTGCACTGTGGAACAGACAAGGTGAAGAAGCACTGGGAAGCCAACCTCTACGTCCAGGAAGGTCAGAGGAAGACAGGAGTGAGGCTGGCAGGAGAGGAGCCAACGGGAGGCAGCAGTGCTCTGGGTTATTTGGTAAAGCCTCCATGTACAGTGATTTCTGGGGTCACAGCAGGACCCTCACCTGGGATTATTTCATCTAGCACTTCTTGTCATTGCCTGGCTGCAGACGCTGGAGCACACCAGAGGAGGGGGATGTCTGTGAGTGGGATTCGGGAACCTGCTTAGTATTCTCACTGGAATGAGCTGACACTGTTCATGTCAATCCAGGAGAAATAAGGCAGCAGAAAGTGAAGGGATGACTCTGGATGGTATGGCCCAGATGGCTACATATCTGTCAACCATTATCATACAATAAATGGGAAGAGCATGATGGCTTAGTGGGTTACAGTTCTTCAAGTCTGGCCCCCGGAATCATACCCCTTGAGACACACATGGTGGAAGTAGGAGAGGATCAACTCTCCCAAGTTGTCTTCTGACCGCCACAAGAACATCACAGCATGCACAACTCCACACAGATAATGAACTAACACACATATGAATAAAGCACGTCTGTACGTAGGTGTAATCTTTAGATGTATAAATGGAGGAAGCACACTTTGTAACTCAGAGAGAGCCACGGGTAGGGTATGTCTGCCTACAGGCATTTGGGTTTTGAGAAAGGGAAATAGACATGCAGTGTTCTAGACAGAACTGACAACTTAATAATTTATCCTTCTTTTCTCCCATTCAACCAGCTGTTCTGCCCACCCACTGGCTAAGTCCAACACGGCACAGAAGTCAAGGATGCCGAGTAGATTCACAGGTCCACAGAGGTCAGAGTCTGCAAACCCTGCAGGGGGTGGGAGAAGGGTGGATCAAGGGTAAATTGAGGTTTTAGTACAAGGCCCAAGGATAGTAAAGTAAGAATGTTCTTGGAGCAGAGGAGAGCGATGGAGATGCAGAGGAAACAGCCAAGGATGAAGCTGGATGACTACATGGGGACTTGGCCTGGCTAGAGCAGGGTAGGAGCTTGGAACGAACTGGAATGGATAGAGAGACTGAGACAAAGGCAGCCAGAAAAGCTAGAGTGGAGGGAGAGTAACCAAAATTGAGCTAGGGAGATGTGAGCCAAGGACCCGCACAAAGGCCTCTGTGGGTCCAGGGCGAGACGGCAGACCAGGGTGAAATGGCAGACCTGTTCTACAAAGCCCTGGTTTGTTGAACTCCCTAGAGTTTGGCAACAAATGAACAAGGCAACAGTCTCAAGTGCCTGCGGTGTGCCAGTTAGGATGAGGATGTAGAAGAAACTGACCTTTCCCAAAGAGCGAATCCACATCATCTGCTCCATCCATGCTTATGTCACCCACCACAGCCTGGCTCACAACATTGGCACCAATCCATGCTCAGACCATCTACGTACACCACACAAGCAGAGTCCGTCTGCTCCAGGACACACGCCTGCCGGTATGTCCTCATATCACAGATGACTCAACTCTCTCTCTACCCACGTCCAGAACGTAGGTTAACCTACACCAGCCTCTTTCTCCTTTCCCACCTCTAGATACCACCATATACCCCATATCCCTAAGCTTAGCATTTTCCCACAACTGTAGGGTACACCATCAGCTTATCAGGATCACAGAATTTGGTGCTTTATCTTCTAGAATGGATACAGCTCCACCCACGATACAACAAAAGGACTTGAACATCTATCTAATAAGAAAATTTCCATTGCTCTGTCATACCAAAAATTACCGATGCTCTGTCATACTGGCAGGTGTGTCTCCTGGTTTGGAGTGGACAGTTTGAATGTCTCAGCTGAGGAATTTCCTCCATCAGTTTGGCCTGTGAGCATGTCTGTAGAGGAACTGCCTTGATTACTGGATGAAATGGGAGAACCACTGCTCTAATAAAGTGGGGGACCCACTCTTTATCTGGGCATAACACTATCATGTTTCAGCCATTGACCAAGATAACAGTGATTGAAGATGGCCCAGCATAAGCCAAGAGTTTCATTATAGCAAGAAATGAACATAGGAAAATGGGTTTGTGTCGGATGTTTGTTGGTTAGAGCAGGGCTGTTCTTTAATAATCAACTTGACACAGTCTAGATTCACGAGGGAAGAAAGAACCTCAATTGAATAATTTTCTTGATCAAGTTAATCCGTGTCTGATCAAGACTGTCTTGACTGATTACTGATGTGAAAGGGTCCAGCCCACTTTATGGAGCCTGCCCACTGCATGGAGCCAGCCCACTGCATGAAGCCTGCCCAGTGCATGGAGCCTTTTCACTGCATGGAGCCAGTCCACTGCATGGAGCTTGCCCACTACATGAAGCCTTCCCACTGCATGGAGATAGCCAAGTGCATGGAGCCTGCCAACTGCATGGAGCCAACCCACAGCATAGAGCCTACCCACTGCATGAAGTCAGCCCACTGCATGGAGCCTGACCACTGCATGGAGCCTGCCCAGTGCATGGAGCCTGTCCAGTGCATGGAGCCAGTCCACTGCACAGAGCCTGTACACTGCATGGAGCCAGCCCACTGCATGGAGCCTGCCCACTGCATGGAGTCTGTTCACTGCATGGGGCCTGCCTACTGCATGGAGACAGCCTACTACATAGAGCCTGCCAACTGCATGGAGCCAGCCCAGTGCATGGAGCCAGTCCACTGCACGGAGCCTGTACACTGCATGGAGCCTGCCCATTGCATGGAGCCAGCCCACTGCATGGAGCCAGCCCACTGCATGGAGCCAGCCCACTGCATGGAACCAGTCCACTGCAGGGAGCCTGTACACTGCATGGAGCCTGCCCATTGCATGGAGCCTTTGCACTGCATGGATCCAGCCCTAGGCAGGTGGCCCCCAGCTGTATGAGAACAGGAGATGGTCAGGGCAGAGGGAATAAGCCAGTTAGCAGAGTTCCTTCCCTGTTTCTCCTTCAGTTCCAGTTGAGTTCTTGTCCCCATTTCTCTCATTGATGGGTGGTGACCTGGAGGTAGAAGCCAAATGAGCCTTCTCCTCCCATGTTGGTCTTGATCTGTGTTTTACCCCAGCCATAGAGATACAAACTAGGACACCTAGCCACTCTCCAAACTCATCCTCAGTCTGTTCAGACTTTTGATTTTTCATGAGTTAAGTTTCCCATTTCTAAGAATATGTCCATTCCATCCAGGCAATCAACTTGTAAAGGAATGATAATTGTATTTTCTTGTATTTTTTTATTTATGTAACTTGATCTTAACTTCATTATTTTCTTTTATGATTTAATTGTGATTTTTGGGTCCTTTTTTAAAAAATCTAAAGCACTGAATTTTTTTAAAACTTTATCAGTCTTTTTAAAGAACTGACTTTTGATTTTATTGATTTATTTTCTTATTTTGATTGCACTGAGAACTCAAATACACTGCTAGTTACTGTCTAAAGCTTCACTGTGACTGCAATTGCCACCCTTCCACCACTCAGCTTGGACTGTTTGTCCTTCATTTTCTAGTTCCTTAAACTGTGAAGCTATGTTGTTAGCCCTTCAGTGTGGACGCTCACCCATGGCTATCAGGTCTTGACACACCTCGGCCCTGGCCTTGTATGGTGGCTCTGCTGTTTTCAATTTTATTCATCTCTAAGAAGATTCCAAATCCTCTCACAAGTTCAGTGACTGTTGAACAGCATGTTGCTTAATTGTTACATATTGGTGGACTTCTCAATTTTACTTCTGTATTCTCATTTTAACCCCACCCCATTCTAGCCAGGAAAGATACTTGGTATGACATCTACCAGCCTAACCTGAGCCTCTAGGAGCTGGGGACAGATGGTGTCTATGGACTGAATACTCGCTCATGCCCACTGCAACTTAACACTTAAGGCTTCTCCTGAGAATTCTTTGCCTTTGGTAGATTCTAGTTTCAAAATAGATGGATTTTGCAGATGCGGGTTTCTCTGGGTGTGAAGAGAGATGCTTGGTGTCTCTTTGCCCTCTCTTCAGAATCCAACTCTATAGTTAAGCACTTCATTCAGTCCATCACATCCCAAATATTACCATTCAAGCATGCAGTTGGTATAAAATTACTGAGAGGCTGGAGAGACCAGTGACAAGGGGTTATTGCTTTTACAGAGGCCATGAATTCAGGGACCAGCATCTACATTAGGCAGCTCATAACTAACAGTAAGTCCAAATCTGGGACATCCAATGTCCCCTTGACACATACACACACATGCACACATGCATCATGCATGCACACACACATACTCACATGTGCACTCATGCACACACACTTGCACACACACACACACTTGCACACACACACACACTTGCACACACACACATACTTTAAAATATAGAAAAATACCCTGGAGAGATGGCTTCATAATTAAGGAACTTGAATTTGGCTCCCAGCACCTTGTTGGGCTCCTCATAACCACTTATAACCCCAGTTTTAAGGGTTCTGATTTCTTATTCTGGCCTCTGCAGGCATCTGCATATATTTAGAACACACAGAGAGAAACATATAAATATTATTTTTTAAAACATTTTAAAGAGCATTAATGAGACATTTTTGCATTCTTTATTTTTGCTCTGTTTTTAGCATCCCATGGGCATTTTACACTAAGCACTACTTCTCAGCTCAGAATAGCTCGGTTCACATTTCAAGGGCCCACAGTGGCCTTATGTGCCTTATAGCTCCTATACCAGATGCCATTTGGGAAAATAAAGTAGAAGGAAAGGTTTTAGAGTCAAAGTTTCGGAACTGCCTTTGGGGACTGCATGTCTGCACTCCGAAGTTCACAGACAGAGGGAAATATAAAAAATGGAGTTGGGTGTAGAAATTCAAGGATCTGAGTAGATACAGGGAAAGAGATAGTTTTGGAAGCTGTTCCTATGGCTGATGCTGAAGTCAGGAGAGACTGGCCAAGTCAGCAAAGAGGAGTCAGGCTAGAAGTCAGGGACACCCAAGATCAAGAGCAGATCCCACTGCATCATTGGACCACGCCACGCCCTAAAGGATGCTCAGCCACATCCATGTCTTCCTCCCTCATCTTATCTGCCTTCCCCACTCCTAGATGTGACAATCCAGACAAACTATACCTCAGATGTTGTCATATGTGCCCCCAGAGCTAGCATGACCCTGATTTGGTTAATTATGCTGTATAGCTAAAAGGAAGAAAGTAAAGCAGAATGAGAAAAAAATGCTAGGAAGGTGGGGTGAAGAAAATCACCCCAAGGGGATAGATACTGATTGGACAGTGCAGAGGACATGTGATGGTGACTGGGGTAACTGGCTTCTGTGGGAGTCAGAGAAATAAGCATGGTGAATATAGAGGCTGTGCTTATTAAATCCAGTCCAGAATGGTGGTGTGCTAGATGCTTTTTACTGCTGGGATCAAACACCCCAACAAATAGTAACACGGGAAAGAAGGGGTGTGTTGGGCACTCATTCTAGAGATCCTTCATGGTAGTTCAAGCATTAGGTAGGGACGGGGCAGGGGTAGGGGCAGGGGCAGAGGCAGGGGCACAAGGCTGGTCAGGAAGTCAAGAAGCTGGCTGATTGAATTTTAGTCACACACAGGAATGGAAGCAGAGGAAGCAGGGGTGGGGACTTGGGCAAATAGGGAGAAGGAGGGAGAGAGAGAGAAAGAAAGGAGGGAAGGGCACATGGGAGAACTTAAGGTGGGACTAGGCTGTTAAACAGTCAAAGCCTACCCCCAAGGACATGCTTCCTTCAGCAAAGCCTTGGTCTCCACGCAGGTGTTACCAGCAGGGTCAGAGTGCTCAAAGGCATGAATGAGCCTGTGGGGGTATCTCTCCTCCCAAGCCCCTACGGGCAGAAGCAGTGTGCAATGAGCTTGGTGAACTCCCAGGGGAAGTCCTTGGTGGTCTGTGAGGACTGAACTGCCCACACTGAAGAGGGAAGAGGACAGCTTTCGTGTGTCCTGAAGAAGGACCCACTCTGTCCACTGCAGGCGAACAGACAACGGAAAAGAGCATTCAACTAAAAACCTCAAATAACAAAAACACAGAGAGAAGGGGATTAATATTTTCCAGAAAACACAATGTCGTGTTTATTCCACTTTCTGTGACTTATTAAATTCTCTGCTACAATAATTATAGCCGTGTATTGTCAGGAAGGATAAACACCAGAGAAACTTATTACTGTCAGAGACCATTAGTAAAACCACACACTTCGCCTACAGACGGCACAGCAGCAGTGAAAACAGAGTTATTAGAACTCATTTTTTTTGAGCCTGCTTGTGTCCTTGGGCTGAGTTCTAAAGCAGGAGAAGAAACGGTTGCTCCAGTCCTTCATTAACAGCAAGTCTTGCCTCTGCCAATTAATTTTAGCAAATTTTCACCCCTTTCTTTGACTGAGCTTCCTGCATTGCTTCAATATGCTAAGGTGCTTTTTAACCGCTCTGCACTTTGTGTTTCTCTAAAACAGGTGGCCAATCAGTAGAGTGTACAGGAAAGTACATTGCTACAAATTAATGTCTTGAGTAGAAAATAAATGATTGCCACAAAGGTCATTTAGCTGTCGTCTTCCATGGTTCCACCACCTTCCCTCCTTTCCTGCTCTCTCTCTCTCTGTTCTCCTTCCTCTCTATCCTATCTCTCCCTGCTCTCTCCCTGTTCTCTCCCTCTCTTCCCTCTTTCTCCCTCCACTCACTCCTTCTTTCTTCTTTCACTCTCTCTTAATGGAGACTGCAGGAGAAAATACTGTGGCCTGGATTAATCAAAATATATTGTTCAGTAGCTGTTTCTAGATTGAAACATTCCCAGGTAGAGGGAGGGGAGAAGCTAGGGGGAAACCTAATAGGCTCAGGAAGTTCATGAAAGATACAAGACTAACAAATTCCTTCCCCCATGTCTCATAGACTGTCAACAAACTCTGGGACAAAGGAGACTCTTCTGTGTAACAGCCTGGAAATTCTACAACCTTTTTCCAGCTGTCATCCATGCTGGAGTGGCCCTGCTCAGGTAGAATCATTTCTTTGGTTCCAAACTAGTATCCTATTAGAATGAATAGACATGTGTTCATATCTTCCCAGTGAAAGTCATGTAATTAATAGCCTCTTCGTTTTCCAGCTTGCCTATTGTGGAGATGTAGATGATCCCAGGTCTCTGCCTATTCAGGGAGGAGGAGCCACCCTTGGGAATCAAAGTGTCTCTAAGTTGAAGAAACACAGAGCGGATCTTTCATCTAGCACAAGATCAAAACCAAAACCTTTTCCTGCCTCAATGGGTAGCCTTCAGTCCAGTGAAAAATATCTCTTAATTCAGATCATCCATAGCTCAGTAGATGAAGAATTATTGCTGGAGTCTTTGCGGGTGTCACTCATGTGTCCTGTCAGGACACTGGGATCTGGAGGTTCCCTGTTCCTGTGAAGGTGGCACCTAAGTTACAGGTCCATGGGGTGTTTGAGCATGCTTTGGAACACACTTTGAGAACTCAGTGTGAGTCACTGAAACAGTTGGAGGGAAAGATCGCAGCCAACACTTGGCAAAGGGTTAGGACCCATGGTCATGCAGACCCAAAGCATATCTGGGCAAGTAGAACCTTTTAGCAGTATTCAACGTAGATGGAACACTTTTGTCTAGGTGTGGTCCTAGTTATTTTAACAACTTTGGCATTGCAAGGTATAAACTCAGGCAATTTTAGATAATTTTTTAATGGAAGCGGAAATATATAACTATTTAAAAATCCAGTATCTGGTCAATGTGTTTAACCTGCAAAGCCGGTCAGAGCAGGAGCGGCTGGATGTGATAGTCACTTCCAGGGCAGAGAATAAGTTGGCAAACCAAGTCCATTTATTCTATGGATTTAAATTGCCTGATAAGGGCTACCTGCTCGGAATGGGGAGAATTTAATAAAAAAACAGCTCTTTTCTCCACCTAGACGATCTATGGAGAGCAGACTCTGAAAAATGTTTTCCTCACTTTTCTGCAGAATTGCTTTGGCTCTCGGAATTATATTTCCAAATTAAAGGTACTTTTCTGGACCACTGAAAGAAATAGGAAAGTCCTAGATTAGCATGTCCCATTAGGCCAACAGCTCCAAGCCCAGTTTACATATTTACCAATGAGTTCATCTATTAAATGTTGCTGCATGCCTATTAAAATGAAAAATAACAGTCCACTTGGAGGCCATTGATCAATTTAATTTTTCACTTAATGACTTGGTAGTTTATCAGAAACAAGAAAGTTTGGAATAAGGAAGCTATGTGCTGTGGATAGATGAAGAGAGGTGCAGTTAGTTCTAAAGCTTTGGGCCTAGAACTTGCAGGCTCTTTCCATAACTCTGGCCACAGGAAAGCATGTTGATATAAAAGATAATTAACCCATATGAAAATGTTTGTTTTGTTTGGAGTCTCTGAAAATGGAATACTTTCCCCCAAAAGTCTCAGTCCTTCCCCTTCTCAAGAGGTACCTGTTGGGGGTTAGAGACACAGCTCAGTGACTAAGGGTACTTATGCTCTTGCAGAGGACCTGGGTTTAGTTACCAGCATCCATGGGGTCTCACAAGCCTAGATAACTTTTGTCCAGGGCTCCTCTGTGACCTCTCATGGAGTAATTTGATTTAAAAAAAAATAAAAGAAAGAAAGAAAAACTCACAGGCATTCTTTAAATTATCTACAGACTTTTCACTAGGGTAAGCATCATGGAAAAGTGATCTGCTAAGGCTTGCTGGGCTGTGTAGCCTTCCAGACGAGGACAGAAGGGTCCAGTGAAGTTGGTAAGAGGACAACAGAGAAAAGAGCAGAGACTGAGGGAACAGCCTGTGCAGGGTCTGGAGAGAAAAGGGCTCTGCACCCCGAGGAGCTGCAAAGTCTAGGTACTGGAGCAGAGGAGATGGTGGAGGGCCCACAGACCTCTGCTCCATCAGCTACGGCCAAATAAGTGGCTTTGCAGACAGCACCAACGTGGGGTGGGATCTTCCTGCTGGGGATCTGAGGCCTGCTCTGCTACTATAAGGAGCTATCAGGTTGAGACCCTTGGAGTAGAAAAACCAAGACTATACTGACTGATTTCACAGCTGAGCTCTTGAGTACAAAGGGAATTCAACTGAGGGAGAAGGTGAAGGGGAGTGTCTGCAGTCAGAAAATCATGGGTTGGGGCTCAAAAGCTGGCTCAGTGGTTAAGACCTCTGGCTGCTCTTGCAAAGGACTAGGTTCAGTTCCCAGTACACATATCAAGCGACTCAGGCTACCTGTCTCTCCAGGGAATATGAGCCTTCTTTTGGCCTCTGAACACCAATCTCATGGGCATTTAAAAATATATCTTCAAAATTTCTATTTGTGTATATTCAGTACATTGTATTCCCATATGTGACCCCACATGACATGTGAACATGTCCTCATACTCAACACCCTCCCCCCACCTTTCTCCCCATGCTCTGCCACTCCCCCACACTCCCCCTCCCACTCTCCCCACACTCCCCCCATANATTACCCTCCCCCCTGCTCCCTGGCCTCCTGTCCCCCCACTCCTCCCACTTCTCCCCACTCTGCACCCTTCTTTTCCCTCGTTCTCTCCACCTTTTTCTCTTTCCATGCTTCCTCCTGTTTATCTCCTTTGTTCCTCTAAACACTTTGGCTTCTATGTTTATGCCATAAGTGAATGCATGATTTTATATATTTTTATAAAATCTAAGACTTGCAAATGAAAGAAAATGTACAGTGTAGTAGCATTGTGAGGTGGATTTAATTTGCTTAATAAGAGGGTCTCTAGTTTCATCCATTTTCTTGCAAACGACAGAACTTCATTCTTCTTTATGGCTGAAAGGAAATTTCATTGTGCATGTACAACACAGGAAGCTGCAGTTAGCATCGATTGATACTGGACTCTTGGGACGTCATTCTGTCTGAAAGTTCGATGCTTGTCTCACAGCCTGTCACAGATAAATGCTGACAAGGGAGAGGTGGTGGCCACTCTCCTACCTAGAGTCAAGCTCATCCACAGGAAACAGGTCAGGGTGTGGAAAGTAAGACAGCTCTGTGTCCAGCCCAGACCTTTCTCCTACAGCAGCTGGAGAGTCTGAGCTCTCAGAAGACCATGAGAGGAGGAATGTGGTACAAGCTGAAAGCATGGCCTGGGGAACTGGTCATCTCTGCTCACAGAAGTGACCTATCTTCAACTCCAGAGCCACTCAGCTTCCACCAGCCCTCGTGATAATGCAGGCACAAGGAGATGTCCTTGCCATCAGTGGGAGCCACAGAGGAACAACAGCTGTGGCTCCTGCTTCTTCATGCTGGTCTGGAGGAGTCTTGGAATGGTTCACCTACTGGGTGTTTAGGTCTGAACACAGTGCAGGCCTGTGCCCATTGCCTTCATGAACTAATCATTTAATTGAAGATCAGCTCCCTGCACATGCCAAGGAAAGCTAACCATGGGGCTGGTGAGATAGCTCAGGGTTTAAGTGTGCTTCCTTCATGGTCACAAGTGCTTGTTGTTCTTTCAGGGACCCAAGGCTAGCTCTCAGTACTTACAAGAGGAGGTACACAATCAACTGTAATCTTGGGGAAAGCCAACATATTTATCCTTTTGGCATCCATGGGACAGACATATCACACATATACACAAACACTCACACACACACTCAAAAGTACAAAAACACTCATGCACTCATACACACATACAAACACCTTCAAACATATGAAAATTCTCACACATACTCATACATATACTCACGCACACACATACTCAAGCATACACATTCACACTTTCATACATATGCTCAAACATACACTCACACACATACATATTCAACCATCAACAAAGATTAACACACACTCAAACATACATACTCATATACACACACACACAAACACACTCAAGCCTACACAAACACACACATGCATACATATACTCAAACACACACACTCACAAACGTATACACTCACACTCATACATGCACTCAAACATACACTCAAACATACAAACTCAAACACCCACACTCATATACACACACAAGCACACTCAAACATATACAAACACACATACATCCATACATACATTCAAACACACACTCTCATACACACACACACACACAAACACACATTTTTAAAAATATTTAAAATAACACCTAGAGGAGAGTTACTTCCCTCCATGGTTACAGCTGCCCAGCTGGTGTGGGCTCCTCTGTAAAGTGCTCCTGGTATGGGTGCCTCAGGCTGATATTTTCTGGCAAGGAACAGGAAACCTTCTTCAAAGGAAGCAGGAGGCAAATGCCACTCAGAGTTCGCAGCACACTGGAAGCCTTGATGGCCAGGCCACCTGTCTCTACCTTGCCAGCTCCTGTTAAACCATCAAAGGCTTATTTGTGCTCCTTTGATGTGGGCTGCAAGTGTGTTTTCCACACGATGGAAGGTTAAACGTTGTAAGTGGGCCCCGAGGCACAGCTGGAAAAGTACCATGTCCCTGTCTTGGGATACACAATTTTTAGTTAAATATCAGCCTTGACCGAGGTGCATCCAAAGGACAAAATGGACAGCCACTTTGGAGAGCCGTTTGCACTGCCTTCTCCTATCAAAGTTTAAATGGCTCTGTCTGAGGTTCTGATTTGGACCCACACTGCTGATACCAGATGAAAGCTTCAGACGAGAGTGAGAGAAAGAACCCATGAAGCTCCTCGCAGCAGAATCAAGAGTCGCAGGGGCATCCAGGGAGTGGAGGTCTTGAGGGTCTCAGGGAGGGAGCCCCACAGTGTGAGCACCATCAAGCCCTTCCTTACTTACAGACATGGCCCCTGGGGCTTCAGGCTGCCTTCACAGGACACGCCAGAGACTCTTTCTACAGTTCTCTTGCACTGTGGAGATTAAAAGTAACGTGGGGTGGGAGTTACCAACAGCAGAGGGACCAAAGTCCCTTTGAAGGGGAGAGTGGGCAATGAATCTGATTCTCCACAGCTTTGTCCATGAACTGTGCAGGGCATACACTAAGGAGGCATGGGGAGAACAGGAAAGGCAGGTCAGGGGTTTCAGCAAACACTGTGGCTAAGCAGACGATCATATTCTGCCAAGGAGAAGGATATTAATAAACATTTCAGGCATCTGCGGGACCCAGGAGGAAGACATACAATAAACGGGAGATCCACTGTCCAGGGTAACAGAATCTAACCTGCACAGAGCCAGTCCTGGGAGTTAGGAGGAGGCAGCCAGAACTCTAGGGAAGATGGACCCCTCAATGCTCAGGCAAATATCTGGCAGGAATGTGAGTCCTGACTCCTAACTCTACAAACCCCAAAGTCAGTGCTTGGCAGGTAACTGATCCGAGTGTGAATGTGAAGACTCAGCCTCTCACACAAAGGATGGATCATTGTTGAACCTCAGGGCAGAAAAATAGCCAAAGACCGGTCAGGAGAATCATGAAGGCAGGCAGGAAGAGTGATGAGTTAGTTACCCATAAAACACAGAAAGATACCTCAGACAAGTGTAAGGCAGGACAGGCAGGAGGTAAGAGAAGACATCTGCAGTGCATGTGTGCAAGGGGCTTTGATCCGGTGTATGATGAGGGTATCCTTCTGAACTACCCAGCAGGCAAAGACCTGAATGGGCATGTCACAGGGCATGTCACCAGCGGCCAGGTGATCTGCAAGCTCCACCCAACAGGTGATGTGACCCCAGGCTCACCAGAATGGCTGACACTGACGAGGCAGAAGAAACCAAATACTGGTGAGGATTTGGGAAAGTGTGACCCTCTCTGACAGGCCACTGTTAGACACCATGGCACTTTCAAGGTGTCCACAGGAGGCTGTGCCAGTGCTGGGTCACAGGTGAGTACTGCCCCAGAAACCCATGCTTCTGAGACCTGCACGTGTGCACACCTCCCGGGAGCTGTCTGGTGCTGTAGCCATACTCTCTTCTGGATCTACTAGCTATTACCTGTGAGTGGTGTGCTTATGAATATCCTAAATCAGAATCCTGCTGTTTCTATCTGATTGTTATACTCCAGGGATCTGCACATCTCCTGGTCAGGAGCCCTTCTTCTGGGAATGGATCCCTATTGCTCTGCTCACATGAAATAAAGACACCATAGAGGGTGAGACCTCATGGCAAACCTCACCAACAACAGGAAGGGGCATGATGGAGATCTGATTACATAAGCAAAGTGCACCCCTGTAATGAATGATTGGGAGAAAATAGGTAGCCCTAAGGCACAAAGCAAAACCACCTCCAAATGTTGATTAACTGAAAAAAGAAAGTCTTCAAACAGTGGAATGTCCATCTTCCAGTGATTGCTAAGCATGGCAGATACAGACAAGACGGGTGTCTGTGAAGAATTGCTCTAAGCCAATGGTTCTCGTCCTTCCTAATACAGTAACACTTTAATACAGTTCCTCGTGTTGTGGTGACCCCCACACACACCAGAAAATTATTTCTGTTGCTATTGCATAACTGTAATTTGCTGTCATTATGAATCAGAATGTAAATATCTGATATTCAGTCTCCAAGGGGTCATGACCCACAGGTTAAGAACCGCTGCTCTAAGTGGCTGATGACCTCTCCAGGCTGAAGGTGAGGCAGTGTGTCCTGGTGCTCTAAGTGGCTGATGACCTCTCCAGGCTGAAGGTGAGGCAGTGTGTCCTGGTGCTCTAAGTGGCTGATGACCTCTCCAGGCTGAAGGTGAGGCAGTGTGTCCTGGTGCTCTAAGTGGCTGATGACCTCTCCAGGCTGAAGATGAGGCAGTGTGTCCTGGGCTGATCGGGTGACACATGTAAAGTCTCTACACCTCTCTCATGTTGGGCATTTTAGCAGTGATGGTCCTATGTTGTTTTCCAGCTTTTCCCTGTGCAAATATCAAGATGAGACATTCAGAGTTCCTGATGGGAACTTTTATGTGATCCTACCTTCTTTTCCCTCTTGCCGGATGAATCCAGTGTCTTGGGTTTTAAATTAATTTGTGGGAATTGGTTAGGTAAAGGTGACAGCCTTTGTAGGAATGGCACAGCAACAGTCACCACCTCTGTGCCCTAAGAGTCACCATGGGGGAGATGAGGGTGAAAGGACAGTGTACCCACCACTTCCCTGGCAGTGACAGCTGCTGGGAGCCCAGCAAGGAATAGTTACTAATAGTTACTCACTTAAGGATTATCTATCAAGACAGCTCTTTAAAGCACTGTGGGATCTATACACCCATTTCCTGCTATTGTACTCATGGGGAGCAAGCGCTTGGGTGTGTACATGTGCATGTGTGTGTGTATGTGTGTGTGTGCAAATGTGTGCTTGTGCATGTGTGTACATGTATGTACATGTGCTTGTGTATGAATTTGCATGTGTGTATACATGAGTGTGCATGTGTGTGAATGTGCATACCTGTGTGTGCACATGCATAGTATGTGTGCAAGTGTGTGCATGTGTATGTGTGTGCATGTGTCTGTGTGCATGTGTGTGCTTGTGCATGTGTATTTATGTGCATGTGTGTGTATGTGTATGTGTGTGCATGTGCACTTGTGTACATGTGAATGTGTGTGCATCTGTGTGCATGTGCATGTGTATGTATGTGCATTGTGTGCATGTGTGTAGAGCTCTGGGCTTTTCTGAGCTAACCCTTTCTATTCCTACATTCATTGTACAGGAGTGGCCTGAGCAAGAAAGAGTTTGCCTTAAGCCTGTTTAGTAATTAATTTGGAAAACTTGAAGGAAATATAATACATATGTAGATTACAATGTTTTAAATCTATTTTCTCAAAATGGAACTAAGCAGAAGGAGATCAAGGAGAAAACAGAAGCTCAGAGTGAGACTGAGCCTCATCAAAAGAGAGGGACACACAGCTATTAGGTACTTCAGGGAAAGATGCCAACGGGCTGTCTCCATGGCCCAGGGGACACAGCATCTCCACATGTGTGCAAGGATGTAATGAGAGGGGTGTGGGACAATGTGCTACGTGTCAAAGCCACTGGCATCCAATTCATGCATACAGGGAGCTTGGTACAGGCTTTGATAAGTGAAACCTTCTAGGAGAAAGCCAGGAGTCATGTAATTCTACAGATCCGAGGATACACCAGCCCCTTACAAAGGCAGGAGGCATTTCCCAGAGGATGGAAACTGGACCTCATTCTCACCACAGTAAACACTTATGTTGGTTGGGGGTATGGGATTTGTGTGTGTGTGTGTGTGTGTGTGTGTGTGTGTGTGTGTGTGTGTGTGTGTGTGTTGTGATAAATCTCCAACCCAAATATGCTCCGGCAATGAAAACACAACTCAATTAATATGAATACATGCTGTGCGCCTAGATTGGGCAGATGTACTGCTACACTACCATCTTCCACATCTATCTTAGAACTTGCAGTTTCTCCAGGCTATGTGCTCTGCTTTTCTTATTTTTTCTCCTCTGCATCCTCTCCCTCTTGCATTTTCTCCTTCTTCTCCCTCACCTTCTACTCCACCTTCCCTTTTAGCTGCCCAATCATCATCTCTCCTTTATTTTACAAATTAAGGTGGGAAGCAGATTTACAGGAAATCACCTGAGTGCTGACACATTCCTGGTTCACAACCACTCACTCACAGGAGAATGGAATTAACATCAAATATATTAGCCCCAGGGCTATCCACAACATGTATGTATACATGTGTATGTGTGTGATTACACAACAGTTATTTTATATTGCATAGATAACACATCTATATTGTACAGCCTAAGATGTCACGTGTTTGTGTATATATTTAAAGCCAGAGGAGCTTTGCTTATGGTCAAATACATTCCAGCCACCTAACCAGGAGCTGACCAAGACGGCGGCAGGTATCCTTGCAACTGCCCCTTACAGCCAACATTGGGAAGAAGAAGCCTCCTTGGTCTTAACCAATAGGATTAGACTGCTGAGCTGCAGATCTGTTAGCTCAGAAAACCCCACCTATGTGAACACATGCAGAAAGTTCCTGTCTGCCTGGAAGGTGTGTCAACAAGGACACAGAGAAAGACCTAGAAAGACACTTACCGAATCAGCCTCAGAGGTGAGATGGAGACCAGTTTCATCTGGTGCAGCCAATGGGAGGGAGCTCCATGCCTTTTTTTGGGGGGGGGGGGCAATGCTGGATGCGTTTAACACAGATGAAAGCTTGCATGCTTCAAGCCTATTTTAATTGGGTAAAATGCTGTGAGGCCACTTTGCAAATTATGTACATTTGTATTTAAATATGGGGGTATTGAGTGCATAGATTGGGTGCTGAGGATCCAGAGCTAGGCTTACTGCTCTGTAGATCTATCTATTCATTGATGTACAGATATCTCTCTGGAGTAGTTCTCATTCATTCATTCATTCATTCATTCTACAAGTATTCCCATGTGAGGGACTGTGGCAGATGCTCGGTAAAGAAACCATGCAGATAAGATAACAGTTGACCTCTGAGCGTAGGAAAGCAGTCACACACTGTACCAAGTACTTCCTTTGGTCATGGCCCCTCCCCCACACCCCATCCTTAAGGTACACCAGGACGTGGCACCCTCCATTGCTGAAGTCTCGTGCCTAGTTAAGAGGCAAACTGGGAAATGGATAAGGCACCCACCATGACCTCAAACTCTCTCATTCTGGGGAGTAGGCAGGAATAAGAACACAGTCCATAAGGGACTCGCAGGATAGTGTGGACAGGCGATAAGTGAAAGGGAGCCCTGTGGAAAGATGGAGGAGGCTCCCAGCTTTTGTTTCCTGCACAGGCAGGAGCAATCCAGTAGGGCTGCTGTGGTCGGAAAGGAAGAAGGGCTGACTGCTGAAGGCGGGATTTGAGTGTTGAGCCACCTGCCTGTCGGAGAATACTCCAGCATAGAGAAAGTAGGAGTTTAATGGTCTGACTTCTCACTTAATGTATCCATCCCACAAGTACCTGCTGGGGGCTGCTGTGTTCCTTCCCAGAGTGGGAGATGAATAGTTTCCTGAGAATGTGCCTGTCACTGTGGCGTGAACACTCGGTGAGTTAGCAGCAGCGATGTACAAACTCACCAATGAAACTTATCATCAGACTTACGCTTAGACTAGAACATCCAAAGCCTCCTGGAGGTTATTTTTAAATGTGGACCAAACACACAATGCATAGCACTGTGTGTGTATAGCAGGGCAGCTGGAAGCTTGCAGATTGCCTGCAGGTAGGAAGGAAGGGGCGGGAAGCCTGGGGTACCCAGAGGTGGAGAACCGCCTCCCTCCGGAGTCAGGTGTGCACAGAGAGGCAACATTTTAAAGAAATTTATTTGTTTGTTTGTTTGTTTATGTACTGTGGGAGGTGACATGCCATGGTATGGATATGGAAGTCAGACAGTAAATTTCAAGAATCAGTTTTTGCCTTTGACCTTGTTAGGACGGGATCTCCCAGTCCCACTCTTGGCAGCTGCTCTGGGAGCTCCTGGCCATTCCCGTACCTCTGCTTTCTACCTCATTACTGCAGTGACGGAGTCCAGATGTGCACCACTACATCCACATCTGGCTTTTAACTGGGTCCCTGGGATTGACCTCAGGAAATCAGGCTTGCATGGCAAGAAATTTTGCTCACTGAGCCATTTCCTGAAACCTTGGAGATTTTAAAAATTAAAACACTTTTTTTTGCCAGACCCCCACTCTCTTCCTAAGAGTGTGATTCAGACCTCCTTGCTTTGCATATAAGAGTCTGCATTTCCCATTGTGTGTAAAAGCTGATGGTGTTGAAAAGACTCGACATTAATATTCCAGAAAGGGCTGAGAGGGGTTGGCAGGTGGGACTGATACCTTCCTAAGACAAGGACCTTCTGGGAGAGGGTGAAAGGTGACACTGGAGAGAGAGAGAGAGAGCAATCCACCTGGAACTTGGTATCGGCGGATCCACTGTCTCCTGCGTTCCTTTTTGAGGGAAAGAGAAAAGAGCTCCCTATCTGAGAATTCATCACTCGAACCCAGATGACACTGTATGGAGATTCAAGATTCAATTATGCTCTGAGCCCTGTAAGAGCTACTTTTTCTGATGCTGTGATAAAACACTATGACCCAAAGCAACCTGTTTAAGAATTTATTTGGGCTTAGGGTTTCTCAGGGCAGGGAGGTGCCGCATCAGGGACAGGCATGGTGGAAGGAGAAGGAAGCTGAGAACTTGCTCCCTCAATGGCAGACACCAAACAGAGAGCAAAGTGGAAGTGAAGCAAGGCTACAAACTCTCGGCTTCTGCCCCTATGACACACTTCCTCCAGAGAGGCCACACCTCCCCAACCAGCTCCACCCACTGAGGTCAAGTGTTCAAAGACCTGACTGAGCCTATGGAGATAGTTCTCACTCAGATCATTATGATCCCCCAAATCTCTCCAAGCCAAAGGTTCTGCAGGTGAATTGACCTAAGGTGGCAACACTCTCAGGTCATTGACAGAGGTGACAGTGAAGAATTGCTGAGGAGCCATACCCTCCACGGGTAGCAGGAGGACCCCAACTGCTGACAGCTCCAGTGATAATGTGCACAAGAAAATCTCCAGCATAATCAAGAGCAGGGAGCTGGATCAGAGAGCCAAATACGAGTGGTGAGAAAAGATAAATAAGTAAATAAAGGAAATGAACTAGGAAAAGAAAAAGCATCAAGAAGGAACACTGTGTGCTGACAGCGAGCAGCCAGGCTGGAAGGAGGACCAGACATGGTCCTCAGAGGCTGCAGACTTAGAAATCAAGAACTCAACCACAGAGGCAAATTGCCTTTGAAAGGGGAATTCATAACCTTGATTGATGGAAATTGCCTCCTAGCAACACTGAGAGAGGGAAACAGAGGAGGCTGAGAGGGCCGGACATGGAAGATTGAGCATGCAGGCTCAGCATCCCCTTAGTGGGAATGCCAGAGGGCGTGAATGGTGGTATGGAGTGGGGGGCGGGGGGAGTGAAAAATGACGGTGCGTGTTCTCCGTGATGAAGGACAGGTGACAAAGACTCCAAGTGAAACAGTTTTAAAAAGTAAGGCATGACTTTGTTTTCTGCATCTCTATTTGCCTTCCATGTGCCACTGTCCCTCTTTCAACATCCTCAAGATTGCAGGACAGCACTACCCCAGAGCTACAAGTCAGCACCCAGGAGCCACAGGTCAGCACCCAGGAGCCACAGGTCAGCACCATCCCAGAGGCCAACCCTGAACCTGACTTCTGTGGGAATTTTGGCAGAGTTCCTGTGCTGTGATATCCACAGAGCAGGCAACCAGAGATGTTTCCCAATATAAATATGATTCTTGGCCTGATTGAGCCAAATGATTATGATCACATAGGTCATTGCTGGTGAGTATCAATGACACCACAGTGTGACAGAGAGAAGGCTGGTCACAGGACACTGGAAACAGTGACAAGGGACAGAAAGGGCTGGTCACAGGGCACTGGGGAGTGATAGAGGACAGAGAGAAGGCTGGGTCACAGGGCACTGGGGAGTGATAGAGGACAGAGAGAAGGCTGGGTCACAGGGCACTGGGGACAGTGACAAGGAACAGAAAAGGCTGGTCACAGGACACTGGTAACAGTGACAAGAGAAAGAAAAGGCTGGTCACAGGGCACTGGGGAGTGATAGAGGACAGAGAGAAGGCTGGGTCACAGGGCACTGGGGACAGTGACAAGGGACAGAAAAGCCTGGTCACAGGGCACTGGAAACAGTGACAAGAGAAAGAAAAGGCTGGTCACAGGGCACTGGGGAGTGATAGAGGACAGAGAGAAGGCTGGGTCACACAGCACTGGGGACAGTGACAGGAGGCAGAGAGAAGGCTGGTCACAGGGCACTGGGGACAGTGACAGGGGGCAGAGAGAAGGCTGGTGACATGGCTGTTTCCCCACCCACTCAGCTGGACGAGTAGGTTTTTGAAAAGTTTAGACCATGGAGTCTCTGTCATAATACTTGAGCAGTCCTCTGAGACAAAAGCTGTCATGTGCAGCCATTGTGTATGCCTCCGAATGCCTCTGACCCATGGTTATGGATGCTACTACTTTGATTTGATATAATTTTCCCATCTTATCAAATAAAGTTCTTTTAATGACTCTTTCAGTTATTAATTTAAGCACTGTTCTTAGCTGGCTGATTGTGTGGCAAAAGACAGGAAGGAAGTCAGGTTTAGCTTCCAGGCTCAGTTTATCAATTTTTTAGTTCCATATGGCCACTGCTCATTTTGTCTCTGTTGTGTGTTCCAAGTTTAGGGGCACAGTAGGTGCTCAACAAATATTTGTAGGATGGATGGATAAAGAGATGGATGGACAAAGAGAAGGAAAGTTAAGAGAGCTTTGTGTGTGATGTAGAAAATGATGGATGGAGAGGAAATAGGAAATCCACAAAGGATCCTATAAAGACAAGAGTCACCTCTGATAGCTCGAGCTTGTGTCACTCTGTGTGTGTGTGTATGTGTGTGTGTGGTGTGTGTGTGTGTGCGCGCGCATGTGCAACCCAGAGGTCAGTCTCAGATATCGTCTTTCCTCAGGAACCGCCATCCACTGTTTGTTAAGACAGGGTCTCTGAGGTAGTTAGTGTAGCTTAATGGCTAGAGTAGGCTCCGGCCAATTAGCTCCATGGATTGGTCTGCCCCTAGCTCCCTAGCCCTGGGATCACAAACAAGTATGCAGCCATTCCTGAATTTTTATGCTGGGTTCTGGGAACTGTGCAGAATGTAACTGACATACATCCTTTACCAACGGAACTAACTCCCAGATGCCATGTGACTTTTTTTATACACAACTGTTTCCAATTCCTCATCTTTGGGTTCTTGTCTTCAATGTCCACATTTGCAGTGCTGCCTCTCCCCTTACTCAAGTGATGGATATTTACTGAGAACCAGCCGCTCTGCCTTCAGCATATTCCTTTCTCATCATTAATCAGAAGGGGAACCTCAGTCATCTGCCCCAAAAGGAGAGAGAATAAATAAAGCCCCAATAATTTTCTGACCTATATTTGAAGGTGGTTTAAGCCACTCATAAAATGGGTATTAGGAAGCTCATGCCTAAGTCACTGGCTGAGCAATTCCCTAGAGGCATGGATGCATTTCCCTCCATTTTTGATTTTCTGTGGCTTCAAGGACTTCACAGTAATTTGATTCAGGGGCAGAGATCTAAAACAAGAAGGGGTCAAGCAAGGAGAGGCAGAATAGCAGCCCCAGAAAGCCGTTACCAGGAGCACTGCCGAGAACAAGTTGTAGGCTATTTTCCTGTGTGTGAGAGGCAAAAGTTCAGAGCTGTCCCCTAGGCATCCCTACCACACAATTGAAGTCCAGCCGGCCAGATTCAAGAGACGGGATCAATTTCCCCCTGTTCTGTGGGATGATGTTCAATAGCTGCTCATTTTTAAAAGAAGACAGGAAAATCAATCTCAGAAATACTGGTGGAAAATTTGAGTGCTGGTTTCCACAAATGGCAGGCACTGCTAGGAGGTAAGGGCAGAAGACAGTCGAGTGTCTTTGACAATAAAAACAGTGTCTGACAAAGCACGGGGTTCCACCCTCCTTTCAACTTGATGAAGATTTGACCAGTTTTCCAGCAGCCATTGGGCCACAGTGGGATCTGAATCTGAAATCTGCTAATTACCCTATCAGAGAGTCCAAACATATGCGTAGCATTCAGAGGACGGCTGAAAGACTGGCTGAGAAGAGAGGGAGAACTGTGTGAGACTGAAGGCAATCCTTTATAAGGAGAATGAAACATGAATATTGATTTATGTAAAATACATTTTCTTATTCACATGCTTTAGAGCCCCTGTGCATTTTAATGATGCGTACTGTTGTGCGCTATCACAAAGAACATGCTTCATTGGACTTGAGATGGGAGTCAAAAGAGAGAGCCTTCAGCCTCATGGAAGAGATGACCAACGGGGAGAACAATCTTCCATCTTCCCATAGAGCCCAGCAATCCTGCAGACAAAGATAGTACACCGAGTGAGTGGTCAGAAAAAGAGGTTGGCGAAAAAATAATAGAAAACACACCAGGAAAGTCACTCAGAAACAAACTCCATGAGCAACCGCAGATCCAGTTCCAGCATGTGACTGTAGAGATGATATTCACATTCAGCCCGAGCATCCATCCCTGGCTCCGCCCATATTTGTGACTCCGCCCACGTTTTGCCATTCATATTCAGCCTGAGCTTCCACCCCTGGCTCTGCCCACATTTGTGACTCCGCCCATGCCACCCTGGCTCCGCCCACATTTGTGACTCTGCCACATTTGTGCTGTTCACATTCAGCCTGAGCCTCTACCCCTGGCTCCGCCCACATTTGTTCTGTCCAACAAGTCAAAGCAAGCTTAGGGAGCAGCAGGGCTAACTTCATCACTCTGAAAATCAAGCTGAGCTCCCTCAGTAGAAAATATCCTGGTATTGGATTCCACTTGGCATCCGTGCTGAGAAAGGCTGGCCTCTTGCTAGATCATCCATAGTGGGTCCTTCCTAAGATGTATCTGTCTCCTATCATGATGGCTTCAGAGACTGAGAGATAGCTCAGGTGTCTCTTTCATAATTAGCTCACATGGGCATTTTGGAGCCAGAACATATTTCTCTTTTATAGTGAAGCTTTGAAATTGCAATGCCATTCTGAGCTTCCACCTCACCCCAGGCTCCAGAATGACCCTGGAGTTTCTTGCATTCAACCCTTAAGACATTATATTTTCCTGTTTATTTTTTCTCTCTCCTACTTCCATGTTTCCTTCCCTGCATCCTATTCCACTGTCTGTGGTTTGGATGAGAATTCCCCACACAGGCTCATATATTTGAATACTTGGTCTCACCCCGCCTCCCCCAGTAGGTGGAACTATTTGGGAAGTGCTAGAAGGTGTGGTCTTGCCTTCTTGCTTGTGGATCAGTTGTGAGTGCTTAGCTGCCACATTGCTGCCTGCCTGCTGCTGAGTCCCCAGCTAACCCTGGGGAACTGTAAACACTAATAAACACTTTCTGTTATAAGTTTCCTTACCCATGGTGTCTTATCACAGCAACAGACAAGTCCTTAAGGTATCCACTTTCCTTTCCCACCCCTTCCCTCCCTATCTTTTCTTCCTTTCTTCTTTCTTTTCCTTCCTTCCTCTTTCCCTCCACTCTTTCCTCCCTCCTGTCTCTCCTTCTCTATCTTCCTTTTCCCTTTCTCTCATTTTTAAATCTCCTTTTAAGCATCTCATAGACCCAAGGAGGCCACTGACTGGCACCTGTAATATAATGAGCAGACGCCATGCCACAACGCCTAGAAGGCCAGCTGGTCCCTCTCCCTGTGCAGCAAACAGCTAGCTGAAGTTTATCTGAAATGCTAAACAGACCTCAATGTTTTTCTAGAACTAGAGTCTCAAATTCAGAGAAGATGCCAATCAAAGTAATGGCCCAAGCTAACAGGAACAGCAACAGAGCTAAACATGAGGCGAGCAGGCAGAGTGTGTATCCTTTCATGAAGCCTAAAAGACAACAGGAACTTGAAAGGTGCCACCGTGGTGCACATATCAGCAGAAGGAAGAGCAGCGCTGGCCACCTGCTCTGGCAGCATGGCTGTCCTGAGAAGTGCCTTAGCGCTGGCCTCTTTGGCTTTTGGACAGCGGGGTTGCTGGAAAACTCCTTCACAAATGAATTATGCACAGGGTCCAGCCCCAAACACTTCTCTCACTGTCTAAACCTTAGCCTGCTTCTTTCCTGTCTAACTTTAAGTTCTAAACAATTTCAAATATGATGTCACCATTCTCTGAGGTAAATTGTTAAGGAAATCTGGAGAGTTTTTATCATATTGTCAGAGCCCAAATAAGCCAATGTATCAAGTTGTTTCTTCACAATGCGGCTTAATTACAGGAGACTCCTCCATACCAATGGAGGGAGGGGGGAGTGCTTGAAGACTCACTTAATCACAGCCAACCTGGCTAATCAGCCTTGAGATAAATGAGGAATTATCCAGAGGCCTTGGTAGCAGGGAGTGGCTTTCAGGTGGCCTGGAGGAGACAGATAAATCTTTTATTAACGTGTTGGAGGTAAATGTGAAGGTGCTGCTGCTGCAGGGACCAGGGTGGTGGTCATGTCCAGCTCCCAAGGACAGCCCTTCTCTGACCCAAGGCTGAGGAAGGGGGAGGGGGGACGGTGAATTATGCCTTCTGACTTTCTGTTTTCAGCTCAAGTATGTAGACACAGGATTTATGAGTGTTAAATATAATTGGGATTTAAATAAGTCAGTTTTCATAAATGCACAAGGGAGTATTCAGACAGCCAAGAAAAATATATTTTAGACTATATAATGTTCAAAGACAAGGCAGATTGGAGACACTGCTAATCAAAGAGAGGAAGAAACTACATATTTTGGTGGGGATTTTTTTTTCACCCTGTTCCGTTAACCCTCACTGGGTTGTTTTCCCAGGGACTGTGGACTGAATAATTGAAGGGGGCTTTTGACTCATGACTTCAGAGAGATTTCAATTTCTCATGGTGGCTCTGCTCATGGCTGTGCAATTGTGGGGCTGCTCCTTCACATCACAGCAGGCAGGAAGCTAAGTGAGCTGGCTCAGATCCGGAGGACTGTGTAACCTTCACACTTTCTCACTGCCCAGCTTCAACCAGCCAGACCCCACCCTTTAAAGGCCACGCAGCCATTGTTAAAGCTTCCAAGGCTGAGACCTGAGTATTCACAGTATAAGCCTGGAGGACACATTTCAGGTTCGAAACATAGCACTAGAAACAAGGATAAGAAGCAGGTGGGGGGAGGGGAATGCTGGGGGGGAGGAGGAGAATGAAAAGGAAGAGAGGAGAAAAAAGGAGAAGAGGAATAAGAGGAGGAAGGGAAGGAGAAGTAGAAGGGGAGAAGGAGGAGGATGGGGAGGAGGGGGAGGAGGAGGAGAATAGGAAAGAAGAGGAGAGAAGGAAGAGAAGGGAAGAAGGAGGGGGAGAAGGAAGACAGGGAGGAGGAAGGGGAGGAGGAGAGGAAAGGAGGGGGTAAGAGAGGGGAAGAGGAGGAAGTGGATTGGGGAAGAGGAAGATCAATGACAACGGAAAATAGAAATAACACAACAGGAGGTTACCAGAAACATACAGAGGGAGTTCTGTGGTCCCTGAGAGCAACCAGGGCTAACTTGACTGCCTTAGAGATGGATGGAACCAGAGAGAGCCTGATGCCTGCTGAAACTCCAAGTTCAAATAAACTGTAAATATTCTTCCTATAAACATGGCCCAAATGTTGCATGGGCATGCTTGGAATTCTCGGCTCTGATTAGGATTCAGAGCTAACTAACAGAACCACACTTTATCAGATGCTGTGCAGGGCTCACGAGAAAAGTCTGTCTCAAAGGGCTTCAGTTCTCTGTCAACCTGCACAAACAGGGAGCCACCACCTCAGAACTAAGGGCTCTGGCTCTGCTTAGAAACCGAGGTGGTAGAGCAGCCCAGGTCTGAGCACCACCCACAGAAATACGGTGCACTCATTTATGTCTATGTTTTCATGTTTATTTAGTGTGGGGGCACACCTTGGAATGGGCATGGAGGTAAAAGGACAACTTGCAGGAGTCAGTTCTCTTTTGCTGTGTGAGTCCACTCCGGTGGTCGGGAGTGCTAGCAGGAGACTTTGCTGAGGCAGGAGACTTTGAAAGTCCCCTTTACAGGAGCATGGCTGTGCACAGCTGTGGGTTTGCTTTGTGACTGCTTGTGTGCACCCGAGGGACAGTCTGTTCTGGGGGCTATCCGTTCCATTCACCTCCTTTTCCTGTTCATTTCTCTCCTCTGTGCCCAAGGCACGACGCAGGAGCAGGGAAGCTAAGCATGTTCCTCGGCCACCTTCTCTGAGAGCTGAAGACTTTCTGGGGTTGCCTAGCAGTGTTCACATTGAGCCTCCCTGGCCAGGGAACCCGAATGAAGAGCTGAGAACACAATTGGCCATGGTTTGAGAAAGGGAATAGGGCTCAGGTAACTAACTGCCTGCAGTATTAAAGCCCAGAGGCACTCCAGGGCCAGAGGGAAGTCTGCTTCAATCTCTGTTCATTTGATTTCTTTGAGACCAGGTCTGAAGTTGACTGACGTAGGCTGACCAGTGAGTCCCGGAAATTTTCTTGTCTCTGCTTCAACAGTGCTGGGAATACAGGTGCACACTCACCTGGCTTTTTGCATGGGCCATGGGAATCTGAACTTGTATCCTCATGCTTATACAGCAAGCATACCTCCACCACTGTGGGCCCGTGTACAAGAGGCTTTCCACGGAGGTCTAGCCTGGTGCGAGAGTTCCAGAAGAGGGAGGCGAGTGCAGGGCAGGTTCTGCTGCTGCAGTTGGCTCCACCTCTGTCCTGCTGTGCCTTCCAGGTTATGAGTCCTGTTGGGTTGGGCCTACAAGAGGCTAGCTTCAAGCATGTTTCAGGAGAGCAGGCCTCTTCCCGAGTGTTACAGCTCTTAGAACAAAAGGTTCAGACAATGGAGTAGTTCTTGCACACCTCTAATCCTTCTGGATAGGATTCTTATATACAGTTTTGGAGTGAGTAAGGGTCTGACAACAGGCACTTCTCATTGGTTTGATCTGAGAGCTTTAGGGAAACCTTATTTGCATGTGGGAGGGCTTGGTGCTGCTCCTATGTTACTAATGGCCACACACCTCTCTGGGGAGGGGTGGTGAGGGGGTGTTGGGGGACTGTGGGAGCCTCTAGCTATGTGACAGAAGCCAGGGACCCAGGAGGCGTGGTCGATCACCTTCTGTCCCATGCAGGCAGAAATCATCACCCACAGGGTCACTGGGGTTACAGACCTTTGCTGGACCAGGGCCCAGGCTGTCTGTGCACAGCCCACCGCCCCACACACCACCCTCCAGCCATCTCCACAGTCTGGGGAGATGCTCTTAATATGTTTCTCTAGGTTTGGGTTGGCTTGTTTGGTTGGTTGTTTGGTTGGTTGGTTGGTTGGTTGGTTGGTAAGGCTTGAATTGCGTATATCAGAGTATATCACTTTTATAAAAGTAGTAATTATTTTAATATACAGAATACTCTCGAACTACCTCCAATGGAACAATGTAGATGATGATGATGTGTGTGGGAGGTGGGAGGAGGAAGATGTCTTCCCCCAAACGCTAATAACGACTCCCTTTGGAATGATGGTTTTGAAGTTCTTTTGTGTATTTTCTATTTAATTTTATCTCAAAAGCATAGCAATCAGGATAGCATAAAGGAAAACAAACAAGAAATCAGATGACGGCATGTAAGGCTTCAGTAGGGTGCAGGCAGGCCTGTTCCTGTTGATGCAGGCTGAATGGCAAAGATACTGAAGCTTGAAGATATCTTTAGCTTTTTGTTGTTTTGTTTTTGGTTTTGCTTTTTTTTTTTTTTTAGACATGGTTTCTCTTTTTAGCCCTGACTGTCCTGGGGGGAGGGGGCAGTCCTACTTAATCTGTAGACCAGACTGGCCTCCAACTCAAAGGCCTACCTGCCTCTGCCTCCCTAGTGCTGGGATCAAATGTGAGCATGCCTAGCCTAGCTATCTTTCTTATCGGTGATTATCTGACATCTACTCTGCCCAAGTCTTTCTCCGATGCAAACATTTCCCCTTGCAAATAGGCCTGCGACAGTCTATAAATCTGTCCTTTTAACCAAATGGTTCCTGCTTTGTTACCACCCACTCTAATTTATTTGGAGAGACCCTGAAGCTGCTGGAACCGTCCACCCTCTTGAAGTTAATGTATTCATTAGTTATAATTGCCTCTACAGCGTTCACTCCAATCTGAGTCTCCCAGTTACTTAATGGTTTTGATTGGATGTTGAACACTTTTATCTGGGTTAATTTACTATTCATAGTACAATGATGGAGTATTCATTTTGTTACCCACATTACTGCTGGAAATGGAGTCATGTATCCCCCGCAGGAGGGCTGCTTGGAGCTTAGTGTTAAAATGCTTCTTGGGCGTTTTCAGCAGAAAGTGGTGCCCGAGAACACTGTCACTCATTTTCAGCACTTCTACCCAAGCCTGAAGCTGTTCACAGACTTTCTGTCATTGCCCACAATGAGGCTGCCACCTCCCTGGATTCAGTAAGGCATTTCTCTTGGCTTGAGGTCTGTGGGAAACACCGTGAAGACCTGGTCTACGGTCAGAAGATGTGAGAGCCAGACTCAGGAGTGCTAGGAAGTTGGTGTTGCACAGATTTCTTCTGAATCCCCCAGAGTTACACAGCCCAGTGTTAGGACCTGACCTCTGCCCTGCAGGATACCCAGTGTCAGCTAAGACCCGTATCTGCTTCAGGAATCTCAGTCTTCCTTTCCCCCTCTCTCATTCTGGAATTCCATTGAGGAATCCCCTCCTAGCTGTGGAGAAACAATTGGAAACTTAGTCTCCTTCCAGAATCTCATTGAAATTCATCCCTTGCCTTTATGGTGAAAGTTGAATCCTCCACAGGAAGTTCTTTTTGAGGCAGTTAGATTAACAGGTACCCATATTACCTCACTGAAATCATTTCTGCACTAGCTCATCCCAGACCACATCCACCACCTGCTGATGGTGCAGGTGTCTGGTGACAGGAATTTTCCAGGAGAGCAGGACAATAGGCTTGGCTAAGGAACAGGTTCTGATGGAAGCCTGCCACATCCACATCAGGAAACTTCTGTAGCCTGCTCTACTCTTGGCCCTGCTGGTCTTCTGCAAAGTGTTGCCTGCACTTGACATCTGCAGGCAAACCCAGGGCAAGTGTGTCAGCAGCCACGAGACTCGGCCATTTATAGGGATAACCCAGGACCGTGCTGAGCTGAGAAGTGAGGACACATGAGCTCTGGAACGCTGAGCAGGTTCTCCTAGGACAAGATGGCACCAGACTTGCACAGAACCTCCACTCGTTCCTCTAATGGAGTTTCTATCGCCAACTAAGTTCTGCAGGAAATGCCTGCCTCTCCTGTTAATGCACAGGGGCCTCAAAAATGTCCTGCGACAGGGGCACAGACAGAAATGCATGACCGTGGGGTAGCCTGGGCAATCAAAGTCTGGACGTGAGAGTCTACTTCAAGATTAAAGGTGGCTAGCGAGGGTACACCTGGGCACCTGCGCTTCCAGTGGCTCCTCTGTGCTTCATTGACTTGGAGGAATGTTACCAATGAATACAGTTAGCTAGAACATTCCAAATATAGTTGAAATTGTGGAAGAAAGGAAGGAAGGAAGGAAGGAAGGAAGGAAGGAAGGAAGGAAGGAAGGAAGGAAGGAAGGAAGGAAGGAAGGAAGGAGATAGAACTGTGTAGACGAGCGTAGCTCGGAAAGGCACCACCATGGTCAGGACACTCTGGGCTTGCTTGTCTTTGTATCACCTTTACACTGAAGGGTGGGAATAGTCATATACCCAGAAGATATCAGCACATGTGTTCAGTTGTGGGTTGTGTTGTCCACTCCCTGGTGAGATGCCTCCAATAGGAATCTATCTAGGACTCTGCTCTTGTCTGATACCAAGAGCAGTACTCCATCATGGAGACATCAGACCCGTGGCTGAGGATGGAGTCCCTCCTAAACACTGTCCCTGAAGCCACTGGCCTCTGCAGCCTGGAGTGTCAGGCTGGGAAGACCTGATGTCATGCACAAGTTAGAGTACAGTTTTCATTTTGTAAACAAGAAGCCACATTCCCCCTGGAATAGCAATCGGAAACAGACACAAACATCTGTTTGAATAATGAGCTGTTTGTCAGGCTTGCTCCGAAGGCAGAGCTGGTGCCAGGGAGAAACAGACATCAGGGATCCCCGCATAGGCAACACAGAATGCAGGCTGATGAGTGTCTAGGGAGCCTGCGCACTTCCCCACCGGTGCCTCCCAGGTCTCCTGCCCTCCCACTCCCGGTCAGTTCATCAGGGCAAGGATGAAGCTGGGCAATCTTCATATCTAAAGACACAACCTTCTGGTACCAGCCTCGTCAGCAGATGCCCCACACCAGCCCCCACCTTTAGGGAGTAATTACCACATCTCCCCGGATGTTAACAGAGACAAATGTTCTGCTCTGTGCATTTTCCTATTTTAATTGAAGGAAAGTAACTAATTATCTTGGAGAAGCAGTCATTATTCCCTAGCTTCAGGCTGGCCTTTTCGAAAGATGACTCTGGGCCTTCTTGGGGCAGTCAATATGTTAACCACTCATTATGGCCTGTGACTTGCAAGGGGAGTGGACAGCTCCAGACCCAGGAAGCTCTTCATCCAGCTCCAGGGGAAGAAGGGCACCTGTCAGATTTCCCATGATGCTGTAGGAGCCCAGGGCCAAAGACTAAGAAATTATGGCAACTCTGGAGTTCCCATGCTATGTTGTGACTACACTCTACCTGCAGAGGGGGCTGACGGGCTGACCAGTGGCCATGTTTACACTGGGCAGTTGGCCATGGAGATACAACTTAGTGGCTGTCCACAGTTCTGTTCCAGGCTCACTCTTTAGATTTGCCTCCCCCAAGTCTGCTTCCGTCCCTCAGTCAGCCTCCCTGACTACTGCTTGGCATCAGCTCAAAACTTCTAGCTGAGTCTCCTATTCTAGAGCTGCAGCCCCTGGCATCCAGCCCTCTAGGAGTGCCCAGACCCAGCAATAAGACTCACTAGGTCCATCTCTGCTCTGCTCCTACCATGAGCTGTGCTGACCTTCTAGAGTCTCTTTCGGAGGCTTGAAGCTCTGATGGAGCCTCTGAGCCCCTCTCTCAAGCACCCTGGAGCTTTGCTCTGGTCCTGATCACCCTCCTCAGCACAGGGCTAGTCATGATGCCCAACAGTGGTATCACCCTGATGATGATGGCAAATTCATCATGAGCTTTTACTAAGTGACTTCTGTCATCACACTGGGCCCCTTCCCGCAGTGCCTTCATGAGACAGGAAAGCGAGAGCCTTGTGCACTTCATAGGCAGGAAAGCCATGCCTAGAGTTTGCTGTAAACACCGGCAGGCTGGCTTATGGCCACAGACCAGTCCCGGAGTGCCTTGCACTTCTCAAAGACTAAAGGTCACTGGTTGGAGGCCAGAAAGACCGTGTGTCCTTCTGTAAGTATTCCCCCATGTCTGTCTGGAGCTATGCTAGCCTTTGATACCATGTATCCAATGTATCAAGGGAGCAGCTGTCTTATTTGGGGAATACTGGATACAAAGTACCTGAATCTGCAAGGGTGTAGCTCCTCTAGCTTTTCGTCCCATGCATGTACAGAGTGAATACATTCAGTAATGAGACAGATGGATGGCAGTGATCTTGCCAGTTCCAGGATCCACAGCTTTCTCCTCGGCATGGAGACAGACAACCTTCCTGCAGCCTCACACTTCCCGGCTTCCCTTCACTTGGCACCTGCTGCTCCGGGTTGAAAAATCTGGTCACCTTAACACTTCTCTTTCCAGGCTCCAGGCCAAGAGAGGCAACTGGCTGGCTTTCTGCCGCCACATTCTCCCTGTGTCTAGCACTGTGTCTGACACCTACTGGGTGCCAGTCATTAATGTCAAGTCTCTCAAAGCCTGGCGGCTGCTGAGATTGTTCAGAGTCTGTTTTCCCAGATGAGAAGCAGCATGGCCCTGCTTGGAGGTGGGACCTGGATGTGACAACTGTCAGAACAGCAGGGCCTCGGGAACCTCTGCTTTTCCTTCTGACACTGAGGACAAATAGATACCCTTGGGGTCAGCTGTCCCCCATGACCGCCACTCCTCCACACAGAGAGGCCGAGTGAGCCTTTAAAGGCTGCTCTTAAAGTAGTGTGGACAGAGATGACCAGGAGTGATCCCACATCCCCAAACATAGCATGGGCAGGAATGGCAGACTCCTGGCTGGCATATGCCGGCTCACCATGACTCTAGATATTCCAGACTTTAGTCTGTGCAGGTAAATACACGCCAGATGGGTTCTGTCCTGTCTTGACCCCACTGCTGGCTGCCATCTCATCATCCCCATTATGTAAGGGGAAGCTGAGACTCACTGTTTCTTCTACAAATCTCAGGATATAGATGACCATTTCTTCTATGGTCACTGTTTCTTAGATGAATGCTGGTTCTCATGCATGGTGGCTGGACTTTCCTACAGTGACATCACCTCCCCAAAAACCAGTGCATGTCAGATGCAGGGTTAGTTTTATCCAGAGCAGATGTGGGTTTCATCAGTGCCACACAGTTGTGACCTTAGAACACACACAGTGCCTGATTAGCTCCTGATGAGGAAGTGAACCAAGCTAACAGCTGACCTTTAAAGAGCATCCGCTGCCTCGAGCCAGGGAAAACCCTGCTCTAACTGCAGGCTCACGACTTGGAGTGTCTCTGCTCTCTCCTTCAGGGTGGTCCGAAACAAACCAAAATACTTTCTTTTCTCCAAAAAAACATGCCCACACTGCCCAGAGACCTTGGCTGACTTTCTCCTTTAGTGCTACAGAGAAGGTCAAGATCATGTACAGGGCTGGGCATGGACCCTGAAATGGAATAAAGCCCAAAGTCACTCAGGATGTTGTGTTGACCTTGCTGCCCTTGTGAAAGTACACTGATCTCAAAAGAAACCACGGGTCAATTACCTTCTAAGTGTGGTTCTCTGGGTCTCTGATGGAAGAGGGTACAGAGAGGCAGAGTTAGCTAGGGGCATCTTATTTTGGAGGTGAGCAGATTCCCAGGCTATTCTCTTAGCATGAAATGTTCTCAAGAAGATAGTGTCAGTAGCTGTTTGATGCCAACTGCTGCCCCTGGCCTCATGGGCCACGACCTCCCCCCAGTTCTGCAGAGCTGGTGTGAACATGCATGGACTTCTCTGCCTCCAAGGGCCTCTTCTGGCTGTAGGTCACATGCCCACCTCACCATGGCAAACACCAGACGGGGTTTGTTTAGCTCATCTTCCTTCCGCCCAGCAGAATGGCAAGCTTCAGGGCCAGTTTCATGCGTCATCCGGCTGGCCAGCTGGTCCTGGTCCTCCTTCTTATGGCCCCTAAACTAATGACAAGTAATCACCCATGTGATCCAGAGAAACCAAGACTCAGCTCTCTTGCCACTCAAATTCAAGGTGCTTCTTGTCTCCAGAATCCCTGGAGGGAACCATGCCTGTGACTGGAGATACCCAGTGGCAGGCTTCCCAAAGGCATGGGGACCTAGGTGAAGGCAGATAGATGCAGGGCTGAGCTAAAGGAACATCTGCAGCATGCCCTGCGTCTTCCCCTCTGACATCTGATTTCCATGTTTAGAAACATGGAATTGCCTGCTTTCTTCAATAAAGTTGTTCTAAATTGAGCCCATGGGGTGAATATCAGTATCTGATTTCCTCTATGCTGCCGGTACACTGAAGGAGCAACATGACGGTGGGGTTCTGAACGTGTGCTGTTCTCATGCATTCCTGAGTCCTGGTCACAGAGGCCTACTGCATTCTTTCTTCACTCGGAGAGATACAGAGACCTGTGTGTTCCCAACACCAGCAGAGACAGTCAGGACATCCTGGTCCTGGTAGAGTCTCTGAGAATGCTTGCTTCATCTCCCGCAGGGAGTGCTAGTTTTGAGATTAGAGGAAATAATTAAGACAACACAGGACTCTGGGGACCGACCATCACACAGCAAGCCGTACTGAAAGTCTACTTTGTTGTTTTTTTACTTTGCTTTTGAAACCACTTAGCATACAAGGTAATAGGCTCCACCTCCACCAGCCACTGTGCAGTTTTCGTGGGGTTTTTTTGTTTGTTTGTTTGTTTTTTCGAGACAGGGTTTCTCTGTTTAGCCCTGGCTGTCCTGGAACTCACTTTGTAGACCAGGCTGGCCTCGAACTCAGAAATCCGCCTGCCTCTGCCTCCCAAGTGCTGGGATTAAAGGCGTGCGCCACCACGCCCACTGTGCAGTTTTCATTACCCCCTCCACCCTTCCCACCCTACCTGATTCGCCACGCCAGCCTCACTCTTGTTGGTCTTTGGCTCCTGTCTTTAAAGCTCCTATGCTCCATCACTCTTCTCCCCTCCCCTCCTTTGCACATGGCTGGCCCCTTTGGGCTCTTGGGGCTGTTTTTTTGTTTGGCCATGGGGTGATTTGTAGTGCTCTCAGGAATGTGAGAGCAGAGGGTCCTTTCTGGTACTTTCTTCCTGGGAGTGTGGAGATACCCTGCGGATATTGTGTGCTGCCACCAAAGCAAAGCTGGATCTTGAAGGCAGGAGAGTCTCCAGAGGTGGAAATGCCCGCTGTGCAGTAAGGCAGGACTGTGACAGCAGGACCAGCCTACGTCCTCAAAGGCACAGTATGGCTCTGTGCAAGAATAATATTGACCAGGTGGGTGGAGCCTCAGGACTCAGCTTCCCAAATACCTGTGGCTGCCATGGAGACTGGATTTAGCTCAGAAAACATCTCCATTAGGCCCTAATATCACCTGTCTCCAAAGCTCACGTGACCCCAAGCTGTATCATGTGACCCCAAGCTGGCATTCTTTATTCTTTTGTTTTTTAGATTTATTTATTTATTATATGTAAGTACACTGTAGCTGTCTTCAGACACCCCAGAAGAGGGCATCAGATCTCATTGTGGATGGTTGTGAGCCATCATGTGGTTGCTGGGATTTGAACTTAGGACCTTCAGAAGAGCAGTCGGCGCTCTTAAACACTGAGCCATCTCTCCCAGACTCTATCATTCCTCTCATAGGGTTTTTGAGGTGAGGGGGAGATGAAATGGAGAGACACCATCTCCAGCCTTTATTAACCTCTGCAGGTCTGAGCAGCCAACATCTGGGCAGATGTGTGTCCTTCCTCACAGGAGCCCATTGCACTTACACTGTGCACGCGGGGGGGGGGGGGGACCTTTGCCCAGAGGGTGGCTGTTGGCTCCAGCACTTGCCACAGGGAACATGGGAATGGATCCATGGGGTTGCAGGCTGCCAGGCAGGCCGTGTATTACATCTGCAGCCATCGTCATATTGGACAAAACAAATAACCTCACCCAGGGCTGTCAAAGGTTGGGAATCATAGTCTGGTGTGAATTCCTCCAAATATCCATATCCTCTGAATGATGGAACCCTCCAGTGTTGACTGAAAAGAAGTTTCTTAATGTAATGTTCCCAGATTAAACTATAGTATCTATCTTTATTCACACGATGGTTTGTCTGGGAGAAAACCTCTGAGCTACATTTTAGGAGGCAGATTCAGTGGCAGGTTACAAAATTTATCTCTAGAGAGAAAGACAATGAAAATCCATATAAAAGCCGTTGTCGTCAGCACAAATGTGGGAGAGGATTTGTGGAAGGGCAGCCCTCATCGGATGTGAGATCCTGGGTGCCTGGAGGAGCCCGCTCTCATTCCAGAAAGCTGAGTTAGACAGAAAGAAGAAAATGATCCGGTGAGTGTCAAGAGATCCAGAAAAGATGAGGGGAGTTGGTCGGGCAGGTCTGGAGGGACTGACACCAGCGGCCAAGGCTGGCAGCCATGTGCTGTCCTTTGCAAGGTTCTGATACCCACCCCATTCTGCATATCAGGAAGCCAGAACAGAGGTCAGAGCCTTACCTGAGGACACTCACAAAGCTGGTGGCACACCTGAGATTCAGATCTAGGCTAGGCTCCAGAGCCACCACCAGGTGTCACATATTGGTGTGTGTGTGTGTGTGTGTGTGTGTGTGTGTGTGTGTGTGTGTGTGTCACAAATAGACATGTGCCTCCCCTCTTGCAGAGACACAGTTGGAATCTTGAAGACTGAGGTTTTCACCCTGACATGCATCCCTGAGGTATTGTGGAACACTGTCCCTTCTGTGAATGATCAGAAGGAAGTGTCAAGGGTCTGCTTTCAGAAGCCTGCATGCACCAGGTGGAACTCTAATTGAGGGATGCATGGACCCCCCAAGTTAGTCTGTGAACCTCCATCTAAGAACACTGCTACCAATACAGATCTGCTTGTGAGACCCCCTTGTGAAGGGAATAAGCAATATAGTGGGGGTGTAGCTCAATTGTGCAAATACATAGTATAGTGGGAGTGTAGCTCAATCATGCAAATACATCACAAGCCACTCGAGATCCAGCACAGAGACAAAGTGTGTGAGTAATGTCACCCGAGGCCACAGAGGGAGAATGGTATCGAAGGCTATTGGGTTTGTTTGGTTCCCTTTCAACCTGATTCATATTCAAAAAACTGAATTAAGTTCTACAGAAGAAATCACCCATCCAAGCTTCTCTCCAGAGTTGGGCCTCCATTACTGCAGCCTAAGATCCTCCCTCCAGTCTTTCTTCCAGGGGCTTCAAGACAAGAAGGGAACATCAAGTAATGAGATCATGCCCATGCAAGTAAAGGAGGGTGGTCCTCTGGCAGCCAATCAGAAATGCAAGTCAGCTGGACAGCCCGTACCTGCGGTGGCGGCCAATCCTGCAGCAACCCTGCAGCCTGATTTATCTCTTGGTCTGTTGTTTAAATCTCCACCTAAGAGAATCACCCTTCTGGCTGTGTGACTTCCAAATGAAATATGTTTGATCATAAGAGGAAGAGAGTGAACCCAGTGCCATGTACATTGCAAAGGGGGTAGGAGCCTGTGTGGGCATGTAAGGATGAGCAAGCCTGCATGTCAGGGCCAAGAACCCCAGAAACAGGTTCCCAGGGGGTTCTGATTGAGATGCCGTGCTATCATCACTTATTCTTCAGTCTCCTCTCCTCTACCCCTGTGTTATCATGACGTCCATGCTAGAGTTAGAGTGAGATGCCACGGAAGGACCTGAGCATAAATAAACTCCGGGAGGGGAGGAGGAAAGGGAGGGGGAAAAGGAGGAAGAAAAGGATGAGGGGAGGGAGGGATGAGAGAGGACAGAGAGATGATAGAAGAGACAGAAGAGGAGAAGGGCAGGATAGAGGAGTGAAGAGGAGAGAGAGAAAGGAAAGAAGGATAAAGGGAGGGAAGGTGGAGGGGAAGGAGGAGAAAGGGGAGGAGAAAGAGGAGAAAAGAGAAATCAAGGAGGATGGAGGGAGGGAATGAGAAAGGGGGAAGGAGAAAGAGAGTGGGGAGGAAGGAAGAGAGGAAGGAAAGAGGGAGAAGGGGAGCTGACTACCACTTTTCCTCTTGCTCAGGGCAGGGCTTTGTCTCTACAGAAAGTGCTGTCTACACCTGGGAGAAGCCAGGGAGTATTCTGTCCTAATCTCAGTGAAGGAAGGAGAGATGCTGGAATCACCTTTCCCTTCTCCTGGTCCCAGTCCACAGCACTTCTTCAAAGGCCATGGGCATAGAGCCGTGGGTCGCTGCAAGCTCTCAGAGCTCTGGCTCTGTTCTGATAGGCAGGCTTGCACAGTTGCCCTCTGGCCACACCAGGGCTGGCCCAGTGGACACTCTAGAGAAGGAAATCAGCACTGTATGGGAAATGGGGGGACTCCCAGCAGCCGTTGGTGGTGGACGAGCCTGAGCAAAGTGTGGGAGAAGGTAGTTTGCAGAGGCATGGCTGAGTTCTTATCATCCTGTGTGCCATCTGCAGAACCAGACTTGGGCACAGGGGAGGGGGCTGAGTTCAGAGCAGGAAATAGAAGGCAGAGCTTCCCATTGTTAATGATGGTAGTTCAAAATGTTCTTTCTTTCAAAAAAATATTACGTGGTTTTATTGTATATGTTTGAGTATTGCTTGCATGTATATAAGTGTACTGGTTGCCTCAGAAAGGTAAAAAAAGGGTGCTGAATCCCCTAGAACTGGAGTTACAAATGATTGTGAGCCACTACATGGGTGCTGCCAACTGAACCTGGATTTGGCAGGAACCTTGAATGGGCTTCAGGGTTTCAAACGCCCACGCCATTTTCAGTTAGTTTCTGTCTTTCTCTGTCTTGTGCTTGTGGGTCAGATGTAATCTCTCTGCTACAGTTCCCCTGGTGTGCCTGCCTGCTGACATGAACTCATTCCTGATGGCTGCCAGCTTGAAACCTTGGAACTGTGAGCCCCCAAATAAATTCTTGCTTGTATATGTTTCCTTGTTCACAGTGTCTTAACCTAATAATAGAACAGTAACTCAAACACGGTGGTGTGGTGCATCTAGCCTACAGAATACGACAGAGCCAGAGTCTCCACCTCTGAGTCCCAATTCCCGATGTTTGCAAGACAGAAAGAAGTCTTCTCTGGTCCCCATGACAGCTCCACTATCAGACCCCAATGATAAACATGAAGATTGTGCCCAGCCTTGGATGGGTAATTGTCACCTGCAGGACAGTTACTGCAGATAACCTTTCCAGGTGGGGCATCGCCATGAGGGAGCAGGTGGACACTAGCATTTTTTAACTCAACCTTGAAAGTCCCAAAATGTCACTCGCTCCTCATCCTCCCAGAACAGGGACAATCTAATATCAGGAAACAGAAGCTTAGGTGTTTTTAGCCATCATCCCAAGGGGTGGGGGTGTTGAAAAGGCTGTGTGGACGGAAGCCCAGCAGACCTTCCATATTGGGAATGAACTGAAGCCCAAGGCAGGTTAACTCCACATCCCCAGGTGTCAGGTGAAGGAGGACACTATCTTTAATCTGTTAGAGTTTTAGCACTACAGCATGGAAAATGCAAGCTGGGACCTGGGTGTTCGTGCTGCAGAGAATAATGTGACAGTATCTGCTGTGTCATCAGTTCCTGTCAATTGGCTGCCTCAGACACAGAAAACATCAAAGCCACTCATAAGTGCAGAATCAGATGGAGTACTGAGGTGTGGCTTCCTGGACAGGGCTCTGAAGGCCTTGCACCTCTGCGTCATTTTGAAACCTGTGAGTGATTTCTTACCTTAAGCCTCTGTCCCTGTCTGTATGACCCACACCCCTACCCATGCTTTAAATGAGCTGATGTCCAGGGCTTGCTGCTGCCCTGGGGATGAGTTACTATGGACACCTGGGCTGTCTTAGCTTCCAGATGGTGCTCCCCACCCCCAGAACATCGTCTGGGTCCAGTGGGAGAGATGCCAAGTAAGAGCTGAATGACCCGCTCGACTCTTCCAAAGTCGTGACATTTGAAACTGCACTAGAAATGGCCCAAGCTTCTTTATTTGGGGAAATTTGTTGCGCCCAGCATGGAGATGAGGTGACCCCAATGGTGGCAGCGGCAGCATGGAGAATGACACCGCCACGGAGAGCGGATGGAGGATATGCTGTTTAGTTTTTGTCAATTTGACACACTTATGCATATCTGGGAGGAGGCCATCTTAACTGAGGAGATGCCTCCATGGTTGACCTATAGGCAAGTCTGCAGGACATTTTCTTACTTGATGATAAATGTGGGAGGGATCAGACCATTGTGGGCAGTGCTATCGCTGGGCCATTGTGAGTGATGCTATCGCGGGGCAGGTGCTCCTGGGTTATATAAGAAAGCACGCTGAGCAAGCCGTAAGGAGCAAGCCCCTAGACAGTGACCCTCAAGGCTTCTCCTTCTGTGCTCCCATCCAAGTGACTACCCTGACTTTCCCCCTGACTTCCTCCCCAAACTTCCTGCTTTGACTTCCTCCCCTGACTTACTGTTCTGATTTCCTGCTCTGACTTCCTCCCCTGACTTTGTAATATAACTTCCTGCCCTGACTTTCTGGCCTGACTTCCCACCCTACCCTGACTTTCTTCCTTGACTTCCTCCCCTAACTTCCTGTTTTGACTTCCTGCCCTGACTTCCTACTCTGACTTTCTGCCCTTATTTCCTTCCCCGACTTCCTCCCCTGACTTCCTCCCCTGACTACATAATATGACTTCCTACCGTGACATCCCTTTAAGCTCTATTGTAAACTGAGATAATCCATGTCCCTACTTGCTTTGGGTCAGTGTTTTATCACAGCAATAGAAACCCTAAGACAGGCGACATAGGTTGAAGATAGTGTGTCCACACTCCCTTTTCTCCTACAGTAAGATGCTGCTCTACACCAGCCTCTCAGCTTACCTGGGACTCAGGGAAGACAAAGCAGCTGCAGGATCTTTACGTTTAAAGACTAAACAGGATCATTTAAGTAGAGTGTGCTCTGCCCCTGTGTCTCCACCCCTTTGTGAATTAAACTCACAGGGATTAAGACCATCAGAAAACAGATATTTACATTATGATTGATTATAGTAGCAACATCATAGTTATGAAGTAGCAACAAAAATAATTTTATGCTTGGGTGTCACTACAACATGAAGAACTAACTGTATTAAAGGGTCACAACCTTTAGGAAGGTTGGGGGCCACTGATCTAAGTCCAATGTGTGAAGAATTTCATGAACCCTTGAGATGAAAATCAACTACACATTTCTTATATAGCACATGGGATGTGAGCAGGCTCCTCAAAAGAGGACATGGTTAAACACACACACACACACACACACACACACACACACACACACACTCGAGGACTGACTGACCCCATGCATGTCTCTCAGGTGTTCCCCATTGGAAGGAAGAGGACATGGGGCAGATGAGCATTCAAGGTGGTGATGGTGGGCACAGGCACAGGTGGGGTGAGTCCTGACAAATGACAGGAAGGAAATGGGAGAAGTGGGAGGGATCACAGTGTGCTTCTACAGCGTGCTATCACAGAGTGCTCCCACACAGTGCTCCCAGAGTCTGCTCTCAGCGTGCTCCCATAGTGTGCTCCTGCATTGTGCTCCTGCATTGTGCTCCTGCAGACTGCATCCACCACGTGCTCCCACAGAGTGCTCCCACAGTGTGCATCCACTTACTTCAGGTAAGCTGACCTTTGTCAGTATCTAACATTCTTCCCATGAAAGTAAAAAGCAGAAAGCCCCTGAATTATGGCTATGTGCAATTGTCATCCCAGCTTCTCCAATCAAGAAACGTCATAGAAACGTGAGCTTTGTTAAACTTAACAGCAGCATCTTCTAAAGCAAGAGAGGGGACTTCATCATCAACACTAGGGCAGACCTTTGCAGTGACGCAGCTGTTTGGGATCTCCACATTCCTGTACTTAACTCCTTATTCATGATCCACATTCCTGTACTTAACTCCTTATCCATGAGATGTAAGTAACCCCCACCCCCAACTCACTAGCTTACTAAGTTGGGTTTTGGTGAAATTGTCCTTTGGTCTGTCATGGTGCCAACCTGGGGTGAATAGATGTCTCTGTGCATCTCCCCAGAGAAGTTAATGTAAGCTGCTGCCCACAAGGGCATAAAAGTCTCAAAGATGAGATTAGAAGAACAGATTGCATGATCCTGGGTGTGGGCTGTGAACAACGCAACTGAGGCTGAACCACCCAAGGATGCTTCATCCACGGAGGGATCCCATCATGGCAACAATTGCATGGGCTTTGCCATGTACCTAAGGCTGGGCTACCTGGAGGCAGAGTGCCCATGAAGGAACCTACAGTGTCTGAGATCTTCCGTGTGGTGTGGAGTGGTACACCTGCTCTGTAAGTAGAGTCTGCTGCAGAGATGTGGGGATGATGGTTGGACTGTAGGTGTGCATTGCTTTAAGGAGTCCTAAAGAAAGATAGAAGCCTGGGTTGTTCACCACACCCTGAAGAAACACCCCACCCTGCACTGGGACCCCAAATGTATCTGTTGGTGCTGCAGTTTAAAATTACCTCTAGAAGAAGAGACAATGCAGGGGGTTGGGAATGATGCAGTGTTAGAACTGGAAATGAGCAATCAATATGCTAATTACACCCAAGAAACATGCAAATGAGCTTCTAACCTTTCTGAAGGAAACATCTGCCCCCTTTCTAGCGAAAACATCCAAGAGTCCATGGTGGGGAACCTATAGGATAAACACTGGGCACCTGTAACAACAGCACTGAGAAGCAAGTCAGGCAGACTGTGGTCTCACTGCCAGTTGGTCTAATGGAATTTGTGGGCTCCAGCCTAGTGAGAAACCCTGTGGCAACCCTACAGTGGAGAGCTGTAGAGGAAGTCACCCGACATTGTCCTCTGGCCTCCATATACACAAGATGGCACATGCTGCTATGTGCACACACACACAGAGAGAGAGAGAGAGAGAGAGAGAGGGAGAGAGAGAGAGAGAGACATCATTCTTAACTCTCTCATCAGCAACTCTGAGCAATGGGAAAGTTAAAGTCACATACATACACACAAACTTACTTTCTAAGTGGTCATAGGACAACATGAAAGCCTGTAATAGATCCCAAGGGGCAGGAGGGACTCACATGTGCATAGCCCTTCCTCCTTTAAACCTTCTCTGGCTTTCAACAGAGCTGATTCTGTCCCCACTCCTCATTTCTACAGGACACCCTGAGATTTCCCAGATGGGTATACAGCACCCACTGTGTAGGAAGAAGAGCAGGAGATATGGATTTACACTGGGAAGAATAGATCTGGATGTAGACAAAGCTGTGTGAGCTTCATCTGGGCTCTCTCAAGGACAGGACAAAACACAGGACACAGTCTTTCCAGCAAGTGAAGAAAGGAGTATTCACAGGGGTGAACTGTCAATGTGGTTCTGTCACATGGCCAGCAATACAACAGTGGGGGATGAGGTGGGAACAGGACTGAGTCCAAAATGCAGGAGTCAGGGGCATTCCCTTCTGGGTTCTCACTGATGTGTGTGTGTGTGTGTGTGTGTGTGTGTGTGTGTGTGTGTGTGTGTGTGTGTATCTGTGTGTCTATGTATCTCTGTGTGTGCATGTGTATCTGAGTCTGTGTGTGCACTTTGTATGTGCCTGTGTGTGTGCTCTTGTGTGTCTCTGTGCATGTATGTCTATGTCTGTGTGCATGTGTGTGCACGTGTGTGTGTGTGTGTGTGTGTGTGTGCTCTTGTGTGTCTCTGTGAATATATGCCTCGGTGTGTCTATGTGTCAGATTGTGTCTGTATGTGCATGTGTGTGCTCTTGTGTGTGTCTGTATTTCTGTGTGTGCTCTTGTGTATGTTCTCTCTTTCTCTGTGTGTGTGTGTGTGTGTGTAGGTGTAGGCGTGGGAGTCAACATCAAGTCTTATTACTTATGCAATGCCATCTTATTTTGGGACAGGGTTTCTCACTGTCCTAGAGTTCACCAAGTAGTCAGGGTGGCTGGCCAGGGAGCCCTAGGACCTCCTGTCTCTGCATTCCTTGTGCAGGGATTACCAGGTACACAACCAGTTTCAACTGGTTTACAAAAGTGTGGGCGTCAAACTTTTGTTCTCACACACATCAGGCAAGCATTTTACGGACAGAGCTTCCCCCAAGTCCTCGATTATCTTTTCAAAACAGTCTTGCTTTGGCCTTGAACTCATAGCAATCCTCCTGTAGCAACTTCCCAAGTGCTGAGATTCTAAGCACAGGCTTCCATACCAGGCTTCTTCAGTTAATTTTTGAAGGGAAATATGAAATGTCACATTCGCAGGACAGACCTGGGGGATTTGAACATCATGGCTGAGTGGTGTAGCCTCAGCTGGATCTTGCCTCTCGCTTTACTTCAAGAACTGGGGTAAGCGCCTTGGTCTTTCTGAGTGTCACTCTCATCCAGCAGGTGGACAGCACACTAGTACCATCAGTCCATGCGCCAGTGCCTGCCATAAGCACCTAGCAGGAAGCCAGTGGAGCTGATGTTGGCTGTCACTCATATTCCCCTGTGTTTCTCACCCCAACTCAGGTTTGCTTGGACCCTGCTAAGTAGCCAAGCCTGGCTCCAGGAAGCACTTGTCTAGAAGTCTGGCCAACCAGCAACCTTCTGTCACTTGCCTGTCAGGGGAGATAGTGCCATGCTGTAGAACTACTTCCTGCCACTTCAGCTACAGGGACTTCCCCAGGGTCCCTGGCAGAGAGAATTCTGTGTAACCAGCTGTCCACACATCTTGTAGAACAACCACAGGGCTTCCCGAGCGGACCTTCTCTGCCCCAGGCTCCACTTGGTAAATTAACCATCACCCTGGAGCCGGAGTCTGTGGCAGGCAAGGCCACTTGACATTCACTTTAGAGACACACTTGTTCACAGACACTCCAGATGCCCACCTGCTGCTCTGGGGTCAGGCACTGACTCTGGAGGAGTGGTAGTATGAGGATGGAGCTTCCAGCCAGACCCAGCTAGTCCCCAGCTGGAAGCCCTGTCCCCGGCAACCTCCTCTATGTTGATCATCCTAGGATAGCCATGTGTGTCCTCCGATGCTCTAACTAAACACTTGAACTATTGGGACACAGAAAATCTGGTAGGGATGGCACCAAGGCCAGTCTTAAGAGCAGTTGAAGGGGACGCTGTAGGGTGTGAGTAGAATATTGAGTGTAACTCCAAGAAGCCCTCTGATTTTTGCTGGGACACAAGAGGTGTGAACAACCTGGAGCCTTAAAACTTCTCCCTTTTGTCAATCCAAATAAGCTTCTGTAATCCTGAATTCTGTGCATATTAACAAGAATCCAGACACAAGTTGATCCAGGGTTGGCAAGAACCATAGTTCAAGGCCTTGGACTGCCTACAGGCTTCCTGGTGTCCTAGAACTGGACATGTTCTGTCTGGCCAGAGAAGTCAAGTGAGATGCATGGGGCAGCAAGAGGAGGAGATTTTCTCTCCTGCTCCTTCAGTCATCTCTCTTCCATGCAACAATGTAGAGACATGTGTTATGCTTATAATAGCAGGAGAACTTCAGGAAGCAAGAATTGTGTGTGGAAAGGATTCCAGTAGAGTGGAATTCTGCAAGAAATCTGTCTGTTCTCTAGCCATCAGGTTCTAGAAAGCACATACACAGGAAGCTCTGAGAGTTCCACAAAGCACAGGAGTGAGCTGCTCCAAAGAGCACTGCAAAGCCTTTGGCAGCCCAGCCTGGTCCCAGGGCCTGACTCCACAGCTGCCCCTAGAGCTTGTACCCAAGCCCCACCAGCAGCATACACCACATTCACAGCCTGCCTTAATATACCCAGTCTCTCCCAGACCTGATCCTACCTTCTGCATCTATAACCTGCCTCCAGAGCCACCACCTGCCTGCTGCTTGAACTTTCAAGAGCCTGCAGACTCATTCCCTGCTCCCTGCTGCCAGCATGGGGTGGGGTGGTCTGGCCACATCTGCTCAGACCAGGGTTAGTGACATCAAAGTAAGCAGCTCTCTGGAACAGTTTGTGGGGGTCACTTGTGAGTGGTGTCCTATCACCCATCTGAGAATCTACTTGTGCTGTCCAAAGAGAGGACTGTTCCATGTAGCTGTCCCCTATCCCTAGGCACATGGCATTCCTTTTCTTGTAAGGTCCCACCAGGCACTTTACAGTGAGCCTTTTTTTTTCCTATTCCGGGTCTTATAAACACTAAAGAAAGTGGTGTCCTAAGCAATAGGCACATGCTCACCCTGCCAGGCTTCCGCCAGCAAACAACACCGCGCAGCTCATCACAGACACTGTGGCTGGTGGGAGGGTGAGCTTGACATTTCAGATTACAGGCAGCCCTGCAAGGACCATCTCTTCCTCGAAGGGCCGCCAATCTGGTGGTCTTCGATTGCAAGAGAAGAAATTATGTCTGCCTGCACTGGAAACCTTGACCTTGCCTCATACAGTGGTCTGTTTGTTTATAACATTACCATGTTTATCACATGCACTGGCCTGTGTAGACCTTTATCTATGATCAGCACAAGTCAGAAGAGAATGTGCCATGATCTTAGAGAAGATCCCATGACCTTACTGACCTCCAGAAATGGGCCTAACATGCCATCATCACCCAAAAAGGACAAAATAGTGGAAAATCAGGTCAAAAAACATCCTACTTGGAACAGTCTAATTTGGACAGCTTCCTCCTCATCATCATCCTCTTCCTCCTCCTCCTCTTACTTCTCCTCTTCTCCTTCTTCTCCTTATCCTCTTTCTTCTCCTCTTTCTTCTCCTTCTAGGTTTTTGGAGACAGGGTTTCTCTGTGTAACAAGTCCTGACTGCCCTGGACTCCACTTTGTAGATGGGGCTAGCCTGGAACTCACAGAGTTATCCTTGCTTATGTCTTCCAACTGCTGGGATTGAAGAGGTGTGCCACCATGCCCTGCTGGTCAGCAACTTCTAAGCTCTGTGCTAAACTTTGTGGGCTCCTGAGCAGTGTACCCCTTCACTCAGCTAAGCCAGTGCAAGGAGTCAATAACTCACTCCAGGTGGTGAGAAGGGCTTGTGTCACTGCCCAGCAGGAGATGCCACCTAGGGAAGGGAGTCAGCAGTCAGCACAACTCAACTCAACTCCAAGCAGCTAAACTTGTCTTGAGCTTTCCACAAGCTTCTGGGACTCAGTTGATTTTCTTCTTCCTTCCTTCCTTCCTTCCTTCCTTCCTTCCTCCCTTCCTTCCTTCCTTCCTTCCTTCCTTCCTTCCTTCCTTCCTTCCTTCTTCCCTCCCTCCCTCCCTGCTTGCTTGCTTGCTTTCTTTCTTTCTTTCTTTCTTTCTTTCTTTCTTTCTTTCTTTCTTTCCTTTCTTCTTTTTCTTTCTTTTTTCTTTCCTTCTGTCTTTCTTTCTGCTTCTCTGTCTTTCTTCCTGCCTTTCTGTCTTTCTTTCTGCCTTTCAGTCTTTCTTTCTTTGTACAGCCTAGCACACAATTTTATGTTTGTGAGCTGATTCTTTTATACAGAGTGGGAAACCAGCTTTAAAACCTCTCTGAAAAAATGTTGGTGGTGTTCCTGCCTCAGGCCAGCCATTGGGAGACAAAGATGGGAAGAACCACCTCAGGCAGCCCAGGGAAGACATTGCAGCAGAGTAGGAGCAACCCACCAGGCTCTGGGAACTGTGGGTAAAGCCAAGACCTGTGGGAACCTGGGGAACACATTCACAGCAGGGGTCCTGCCAGGAGTCTCTTCTCTTTCAGCTCTTTATCCCTTTTGAGTGATGGGACCAGGACCTGTCATTATCCAATGAAGCTCATTCTGTGCCTTATCTGTTTTCCTGGGCAATACAAACATCTGGGCTGGAATTCTGCTGTGGGCACTGGTTCACACCTGGCCCGATCCCCGAATCCCACATTCCCATCACATTGGGCTCCTGAACAGTGTGTCTACAGCCCACACGACACCAGATCCAGCTGGAAACGGAAACATCAGTTTCTGTTTTCAAAATGTTGAATGGCTTCTGCCAGCAATGTGTCTCACGCCCGCAGCCATAAAGCCCGGCAAAGAAATAAGTTGGCTGTGATAATGTCTGTAGTGTATTCTAACTCAGAAATGTGAGGATCCATCCAACCATAAGAACTGCTCCATAAACGGGGTTACCACCGTAAGACAGAACGCTATCGAGCTGTTTTATGTTGTGTGGGAGAAGAGGGCAATAGGGATGTGTTCACGGTATCAGGAACAGAAAACAGATGACCAGACGTTACTTTCTGTGGAATACCAATTGTGTTTTAAAAGGAACAAGCTGCCATGTTGGTGCCAGCTCAGAATTTAACAGGGAACCAGGACTCGCAAATTTACAGCAGCTACTTTTTGTAGCAGAAATCCAGGTGAGGATCATTTTTCCCCCCTCTTAGTACATTTAAGTGTCTAAACTTCCCATAATAAACAAATAGTGTGTTTATAATCAAAACTAGGTATTCAAGGCATTACAAAGCTGTCAAGCTGTACCACAAAATTGATTTTATTACTAGTGAAAACTGACAGTGATTGCTAGCCTCGCTGTTATGACAAAACACACAGAACATGAAATTTATCATTTTGACTGTTTCGAAGCATACAATTCAGTGGCGTTAAGTACATTCACATATCTAACCGCCACGGCCATGAAGTTCCAGGATGTTCTCATCACCATAAAAGGAAATGCGAGGTGACTAAAATAGTCACAACTCATCGCCCTACCCCCCTCCCCCAGTCTGCAGAGGTGATTAATCGCGTTCTGTCTCTGGATTCACCGCTCTGCACACTTCACAGAAACGGGACCATGCAGCAATCTGTTTCAGGATTCCTTCACTACCCATAGGAGCTTTAAGGATATTAACTGTTTGTAGCATGTATCAGGACTTTATCCCCCTTCCTGGATGAGTAATATTCTATTTCGTGGACATACTAGCTTATCCACTCATTAGTTTGACATCTTGCTCATCTACCTCTGGCTGTGGAAAATTGCATAGTTATGAATGGGCCCCTGGAAATGTTTGTTTGACAACCTATTTGCAATTTCTTTGGGTTCATCTCCTGATGTGAAGGTCCTGTGTGACATAGTAATTCTATGTTTAACTCACTGAAGAATTGCCAATCTGTGTTAAACAATGTCCACTCGATTTTACATTCTAGATTCCTCTTTTAAACATTGCATGTGTATGAGTATTGGTGCTTTTATTGCATGTATGTCTGTGCACCGTATTCATGTCTGGTTTCTGTGGAGGTCAGAAGAGGGAGTCAGATCTCCTGAAACTGGAGTCACAGGTGGTTGTGAACCACCCAGTGGGTGCTGGGAATCAAACCTAGGTCCTCTGAGAGCAGCCATCTCTCCACCCCCATCTGTATTTGCGCTCTGATCACTCAGCACTCCCAAGAACACTTGTTCTTTCACAGTTATTATGACTGTCATGTTACTGAATTAAAATGGCCTTACAGCACTATTGTTTGGATTTGTATCTACCACATTATATCAATATTGAACATTTGCTCCTGTGGGTTTTGTCTATTTGTAGCTCTCCTGCAAGGCAATGTTAACTTAAGCCTTTTGCCCATTTTTCAAGTTAGACTGTTATTTTTCTCTTGTTGAGTTATGAGTGCTCTTTATATATTATGGAACAGGACCCTTATCAGTAGGGTTGCAAATATCTCACCATTTTCTGAGTTATCTTTTAATCATCTAGATAATGTTCTTGGATGCAGGAAAGACTTTAAAGTGGGTGAAGTACAGTTGGTGTTGTGGATAGCCCTAGGGCTAATTATATTTGATGTTAATTCGTTCTCCTGTGAGGGGCTGAAAACAAGGAATGAGTCATCACTCAGGTGATTCCCTGTAAACCTGTTTCCTACCTTAATTTGTAAAATAAAGAAGAGCTGATGATTGGGCAGATAAAAGAGAAGGTGGAGTGGAAGGTGGGGAGAGAAAAGGAGAAAATGGAAGAGGGAGAGGAGGAAGAGGAGGAGGAAGAAGAAAAGTGGAGAAGAAGCACATGGCCTAGAGAAACTGCAAGTTCTAAGGGGTCTTATAAGATGGGAAAGATGGTAGTGTAGTGGTAGATCTGCCCAATCTAGGCACACGGCATGTAGTCATATTAACTGCGCTGGGTTTTCATTGCTGGGGCATGTATGGATGGAGATTTACCACAACAGGTAAGCCATGTGATTCTTCTAAAACTTAAAGTGTAAGACACAGTTCCTTAGGCTCTGGGTTGTGACTCCTCTGGGGTCACTCAGCTGATGTGGGATGATAAACACTTTGGTAACAGCGCAGCTGTCTGAAGTACAGCACAGCCTTCAGAAGTACAGTGCAAGCCGTCTGAAGTACAGCATAGCCATCTGAAGTACAGCGTCCCAGCTGTAACAGTGCAGCCGTCTGAAGTACAGCGTCCCAGCTGTAGTGAGTCTGAGGTGTTTCTGCACTGACTTTCCAGCTTGCCCTGGTTCCTAACGTACAGTTGTGGACTTTGCAGAGAACATGCTGAATGTTTCCCGCTTCCACCTTCAGTGTATGAGCATTAAAGTGGTGCATCTTTGAATTATACTGTGTTAAAAGGTATGATTATAATAATTCCTACATCGAGGACTGGAGAGAGCTCAGCAGTTAGGAGCACTGATTGCTCATGTGCAGGATCTGGGTTCCATTTCCAGACCCCAGATGGGGTGATTCACTACCATCTGCAGCTTTGGCTCTAGGGATACATCACTGTCTTCTGGCTTCTGCAGGTACCACACTCGCATGCACATACATACACAGAGACACTCATGCACAAACATGAATACAATTAAAAACAAAAACAAACAAACAAAAAACACTAATTGAGTTGCTAACTCGAGTTTAGATACACTTTTAAAAAATCATGAATTTTGTTTGGGATTAGGAAAACTTTTTCAAAAAGTTCTGAAAAGGCCATAAAATGTACCTGACATTTGTATTGTACATTTTTTAGCATGGCTGTTTCTAAAATCAAATTGCTGATACATTCTGAAACATGCTTTTCAGACACCCTATGTCCATCCTTATCAAATAAAATGTTTAATTCTTTATAAACATAAATAAGCAAGCCCATCTCACTAATACACACATTTGCATTTGTCTTTATTATAGGTCAGATAATGTTTCCTTCTCCTTAAATTTTCTTTGCTTTCTCTTAGCAACACCCCAGACTCAGGCTCATAAGCCTTTTGTCTCTTGGCTCTATCAGCCCCTAAACACTCTGATGTTTCATTGCTGTTGGAAACAGGTATTTTCTTAGTTCCCTTTGGGTGCTTCATTGCTGTGGCAGAGAAAGACAACTGAGCATGTGCACTGCTCTGAATGACATCATTAACCAGTGCCATAGGCTTTGCTGGGAGACTTCCTTAGGTCTTTGGTATATGAGATTTCAGCTTCTATGGATAGAAGTGGTTTCACTTTTCCTTGATTAATGTGTGTATTTTTAAATATTTTTCTTTCCAGATTTCTCTGGCTGGACATTTCGGTACAGAACTCAAAAGACAAACACACAAAACAAACAAACAACCCCCCATACACAAAAACAAAAGGACAAAATCCACCCCATAGTGAGCATTCTGTATTTAATCCTCACTTTCACCAAAAGCTTCCTGTCTCCATGCTGAGTGTAGTCGCCGTGGTTTTTCATAAACACCTGTCCTGTGTGGGAGAAATTCTGGTTTGCCCTCACTCTGTCCTTTGGTCCGTGTTCTTCAGCTGTGAGCCTCACAAAATGGTGGCCCCTGAGCTTCCAGTACGATTGACTCCTGTCACATGACTTGACCGGCTGACAGATGAACCCAGCTTACCTTGTATCCTAGTAAGGTTCCTACTTGTTCACGTGTCAGAAGGCATTCAGTGCTGGTTTGGTCTGTTGGCATCTTGTTCATCTCACTGATCCTCACAGTTCTTGTTGACAGCTGAATAGTTTAAGGGCTGCTTCCTTCTCTTCTGCATTTTGTAGCTTTTGAGAGGGGCAGGTGTGTTGGTTTTCTGCTTAGCTCTGAAAGGTTCTCTGCTCCAAGGTTTTCTTTTGTTGTTGTTGTTGTTTTAGTTTATTTTTAGAACTCAAATAATTGGAAAACTTTTAAAAGCCTAGTTCAAAACAGTCATGGAAGGCTTCAAACTTTGAGTAGGACACTAAGCTCTGGCCATCTCTTCCTGTAGATGGGCAGTTTCTTCAACCAATCGAACAACAGATCTAGACATGAATGGTGGGGCTATTAGTGAAGTCTGGCTTCAGTTGTGGGGATTCAAAGGACTAGACAAGAGGAGAAAGACTTCTGTGGGCCTGAACAGCGCCCTCCTGTGGACTGGAGGAAAAGGACGGGCACGGGGAGAAATCCAGCTGAGAATCCCAGTTCCCTTTGCTCTGACTCCTGTTCCCCGGGGAAATGGGCAAACATTCTCCTGCTGCTAGCCTATCCCCACCATGATGGATGGTTCCCTCAAACCATCAGCTACAATAAACCCTTAAGTTGCTTCTGGTCAGGTGTTTGATCGCAGCAATTTGTGAGCACCAGCTTTTCCAATCATCTCCCCAAAGCTGGACATAAATGTTTCATGGACTTTTATTGTAATTTCAATTTCTCTTTAATTTCAAGGATGTGTTTGAGGAAAAATATCTAGCTTAGCAAAAATAAAATGAACAACAACAACAACAAAACAAAACAAACAAAAAAAAAATACAGGAACATTTTGATGTCAGACATGGAAGAGGAACTCACAGGAGACCAACCCAATACCGGAAGCCAATAGTCCAACCCAATACTGAAAGTCAAAAGCTACAAGGTCAAAGCCATGTCTCCACATCAGCCTATTCCACAGCTCACTACAGACACGGGTTTATTTACCAACCAGGCTCTGTCCTACAATACCTGCCTTTTTTACTGTCCAGTGTGGAGAGGGCTCTTTCTCAGCACTGCCAGCCAGCCAGTCACAGTGAAAGGCCCTCCTGTAAGGGACTGCACCTCAGAGTACTTAGCTCCTAAAGGGTCTGAGCCCAGATGTGACTCTTGTGACTGCAAGAGTCCTGCAATGCTCACCAGACTAAAGTGATCACCATGGCTTTTCATGGCCTCATGCTGTTTCTGATGGTAGAAAATCCTTATCAGTCCCACCATCTCTTTCCAGGTCAAAAGCAACTATTTGAATCCACGTCTTCCACCTGCAACTGCATCAGAAGTTCTAGGAAGCCAAATTTCAGTGCCCAAGGATGACTTCCTACAAAATAAATGCTCACCTAGCCATCTAGCCAATTGCCTGAATCTGTGCTTCCTGCCAAAGCAGAAGCCAATAAAGATGCAATTCTCAAAGAGTAGCTGACAATGTATCAGGAAGCACAGGTTTAAAGTGGTGAGCTCCCCAAGGACCACTTCTGAGCAGCTGAATCATGGCCAAGTCACTTGAATTGTCTCAGCCTTAGCTTGTTTCTCTGTAAAATAGATATGACAACAGGCCTACCAGGTTGGATCACTGAGAGGACTAAAGAGGAGAGCAGCTAAGTCCATCATCAGTACATGTCAGTGAGTGGCAGGGGGTAGCTGAAGATCCCTCTGCAGTGACTGCAGTAGTGCCTATCCGTCAAACTTCCCATGAGGGTGATTAGGTGTCTACACCACCTGCCTTCCAGGCTGTGATTCAGAATTCACACTGTAATTCATTCAACAAATGTTTTCAGTGTGTGTGTGTGTGTGTGTGTGTGTGTGTGTGTGTGTGTGTACGCGTGTGTGTGTGTGTATGTGGGGTGTCTTTGTGTGTGTGTAGTATGTGTGCATGTGTGTATGTGTGTATGTGTCGTGTCTCTGTGTGTGTGCATGTGTGTGTATGTATGGTATCTGTGTGTGTGTGCGTGTGTAGTGTGTGTGCATGTGTGTGTGCATGTGTGTGTATGTGCAGTGTCTCTCTGTGTGTGGTAGTGTGTGTGTGTGTGTGTGTGTGTGTGTGTGTGTGTATGCCCATGTCTGTCTGTAAGCACACATGTAGAGGTTAAAATCTAACATCAAATATTTTTCTGTCACTCCATACCTTTTCCAAAAAAAATGATTTATTTATTTATTCATTCATTCATTCATTTGTTTGTCTATTGAGTCAGGATATTTCACTGAACCTGAGATGTTCAGCTATTCTGGCTGGCCAGAGATTCCTTGGGACTCTCCTTTCTCTGTCCCTAACCCTATGTCTTATTTTTACACAGACACAGGAGATCTGGACTTGGGTCTTCATGCTTGTTCAATCTGAACCATGTCCTCAGCCCCTCAGCAAATGCTGACAAAATGATTGGTCACTTCCAGGCACTGTCCTTGGTCCTGATATTGTCATGCAATCTTTCCTACTGTTTTGAGCGGGGTTAGCAAATGTGCTGTACTAGTGGCTGAATGACACATCCTTCAAGGTTGGGACCACGTGCCTCAGCTCCTCCCCATCTGTGGAAACGTCCACAGGCAGCACACACATGAATGGTTATGGCCAATTAAATCTCTTTACAAAATAGACTATGAGACAAATTCAGCCCAACAGATAACTTACAGACTTCTACACCCTAATAGAAAGAGGAGTAAATATAGTGGGGGCTGAGGAGCTTTTGGGTTGGATGGGCTCTTGGGGTGAGGCTTCTCAGGAAGTCAGGGACAGTGTTCTAGGTGGAAGGCAGACTGTAGGAAGATCGAGATCTGAACCAGAGCAAGGCACAGAAGCGGGGAGGAGGTGGGGAGGGGGAGTGCGAGGGGGAGGGAGAAGGAGCGCATACACACAGGGAGGGGGGAGGAGGCAGAGGGCGGGGACAATGCTCCTTTGGAGCCAATGCAGCTTAAGTTCTGGGAGAGCCAACACTGCTGAGCCAGAACAGGGAGCCAGGCATGGGCACATTCAGGAGAATAGGAATGGCTGAACAGTTTGAGCTCAGTCTTATGGATATGCTTGAGGGCCTGAGGTGAGTTTGGCAAGGTGAGCTTACATCTCCCGACATCTAGAGGAGAGCAGCCTTAAGGACTAGCAAGCCTGGAGGTGGAAAACCTGCATAGAAGGTCCCCACATCAGCCTTCCCGATTGGATATGTGAAGGGGCGGGGCTGTGGTTCCTGCTTAGACAAGAGGCCTTTGCTCCTGAGATGGCTTGATCCTTGTGGTTTCTTGATCCTGCCTCTCTGACTCTTCCTCCAATGGGATAGGCACGTGGATCCCACATCGGAGGGGAGCCACGAATGGTCACTTACAGCTATTCCCAAGATCTAGAATCTTCCTCTCTAGACCCCACATGTGCTTGACTACAGCATGGTAACCTCTGCACATTCTCTAAATGGGAACCGTGCCTCAGTGAAACTAAAGTGATCAATTTAACAGAATTAAGAAGAAAGGCCAGATGCTCAAGGGAGCACCCTCCCTCCAGCGCGCCTGCATGCTCTTCAGTGTGCTAACTCAGCACCGAGCACTGCCAGCATTTCAGGACCGCAGACCGAAAAAGAAAAAAATAAAAATAGCCTTTGTGTTCATTAAGGATAAGAAATTGAATTCTCAGGGCAAATACTTTCTATATTCAAATGGTTATTTCTCACACCCATTCCTAAGAAGGTTAAATGGTATGCTTTAGTCATACTCTCCACCCTGACGCCTGACTGTCAAGTGAACCGTCTGCATACAACTCCCTGGTAGAGCTCTCAATTCCTGACCCAAAGAGTGTGCGTGGAAGCATAAAAAAGAAAAGAGAATTTTAAAGTGACAGTAGCAGGCAGCTCAGAGGACCAGGGTGTGGATCCCAGCACCAATACAGAACCCAGACATGGTGGGAGCACATGAACTGGGAAAGTAGACACAGGAGCCCTGTGGCTTACTGGCCAGTCAATCTAGCTAAAATGGCAAGTTTCCAGTATAGCCAGAGACCCTAGCTCAAAAAACTAAAAATGAAAATAAAAATGAAATATAAAAGTGTACAGAAGTAATAGATTAAGAAAGCACATGGTTTCCACATGTGCATAGATTGTACATATGAACACACATGCCCACATGCCCACACAGGCATGCATGCACAAGCACATGCGCACACACACATATATGAATGCACATAGGCACATGCACATGAACACACACAGGTACTCACAATATGCACATGCACACACACAGGTACATACACAGTTACACACAGGCACTCACACATGCACAGATGCACATGAACCCCAAAAGTGCCAACAGCTACAGCTACACTTGATTATTTGGGAACCACCCTTGTGTGGTGGTTGAATTTGACTCTAATAAACCATCAGAAAAAAATAACAAAAATGTATGTAGACCCCTTTGATCAGGAGAAAAAATAAACTTTAGGAAGAAAAATTAGCTTTTTTCTCATGTTCTCCCAAGTCATCTCAAATAAGCATCCTCTCTTTCCCTCTCTCTCCTTCCCTCATTCTCACTCTCTCCATCTCTCTCCCTCCTCTCTCTCCCTTCCCCTCTCTCTTTCTTCCCCTCTCTCTCCCTCCCCCTGCCTCACACACATTCACCCTTTCTTCTCCTCTATCACCCAGTATATGGAGATAAACATATCTATATTACATGTATGCGCAAATGCATATACAAATCCTATCCTCTTTTCTCAGCCTTTAAAACTGATTTAATTTCTAGCTGTTGAGAGATTAACTCCTCTCTGCTCACAAAGGAAATGACAGAGAAAAAGTCATCATAGTAAAGATTCTGCAGGTCCCATCAGGAGCTCCGGGGCCTCAGTTCCGACCCAGCACTCCATTGTCTTAATGGAATTCATGCTGAATGCAGACAGCAAAAAGTCAAGTAAGATTTTATTCTCGTGGCAAGCCCGTTCTGATGTATGACATTCATACAAGGCTAAATAAATACAGCATCCTGGGGAAATAAATCCAAATTTGAAGTCTGAAAGGGCAGTCATATTTCTTGAATATTCTGAATGTCAGCTGCTTGATGGGGAAAAAAATAACACAATAGCTATGACTGGATACAGGGGCCCAGTCTGGGTGTCTCTCTGGCGTGTGCTCCTGAGTTTAATTTGTTGAATCTTGTGTTTTCCATCCCTGGTGCCTGGTGGCATTTATTATGCTCTCCCTAAAACTACAGCTCAGGAAAACACCGGAAAGGTCACTGTTTCCTGGTTATGTTTCTAAAAGAAGGATATGTTCCTCGATAAAAGCCGACCCTCTGTGTGCAATGTTACTGAAATTGAAGTGAATCTAGTTCTTGCCCCCAGAATCCTAGGCTCATCTCTGAGACACACACACACACACACACACACACACACACACACACACACACCACCAGCCCCAGTATGCTGCCCTGCACATGGGGAACGAGGGCTGGGTTGGCTCACACCTGAATAAAAACAGTGCCAGGTCTCAGCGTGACTCAAGTCCCCTTGGCATAAAAGGGACCTTCCAGAAGAGAGAGCCCTGTGTCCTCCATGTTATCTCAGAATTCCCTGGATTCAAAAAATAGTCGTCAGCCCTGACAGGCACCCCAGCAATTAGCTTGGCCACCCCTAGCAATGAGGCTGTTTGCTTGGCAGTTTGGAATCTGGTGAGATGGTGTCCCAGCCTATCCCTCAGTCCAGTCTTAATGTGATCATGTCATTATGTGACCTGTCCTGTGTGTGGAGGGTGACACCTGTCAGTCATCTGGTCTCACTCAAAATGGAGCATGGAAGAATGATGTGTTCTGCGGGATAGCCTGCCGCTCAGACAGGGTGCGTGTTATTGAAGACAGAGAAGGAGTCAACTCCATTAGAAGAGCCATTCCAGTGGACACAAAGACACACAGACTTCGCACCAGGGCTGTGGGGCCTGAGGTGAGCTGAGGATACTCTGAAAGAAATGGAGGTTTAAATGTCACAGTTCAGACTCCCAACATGGAGACGAGGCTTCCCAGGGTGCCATGCCTCTTACCTCTGCAGCCATACTATACACAATCTTCCAGCACTCTCCCACAATCCCTTCCCACCAGCTCGACGACTCTTTACCAGATTAAACTGTCTTGACACCCCAGTGTCCCCTGTTTATATGGTCTCCTGAGCTCAAGGACCTGCCATGGGGGTATCTGACCCATCATTCAGTATATAAAGCATGATGAGCAAAGGTTCGCACTACCTAGGAAGAGAAGCCCATTCTTAAACAGGTTTATTCAAATAACAAACACTGTATGGGGTCTGCAACCCTATAGATGGAACAACAATATGAACTAATCAGAACTCCCAGAGCTCATCTCTCTAGCTGCATATGTATTAGAAGAAGGCCTAGTTGGCCATTATTGGGGAAGAAAGGCCCTTGGTCTAACAATGTTTATATGCTCCAGTACAGGGGAATGCCAGGGCCAAGTAGTGGGGGTGGGTGGGTAGGGGAGCAGGGTGGGGGGAGGGTATAAGGGACTTATGGGATAACACTTGAAATGTAAATGAAGAAATTATCTAATAATAAATAAATAAAAACCACTGGTAGATTTTCAGCAACTGAATGTATCTTATAAGCAGAACCCATACCAAATATTGGAATATTGGTAGCACCTCAGACCTCTCCACAGCCATAGTGCAACAGTAGCATGGCCCAGTTCTCATGGTGCTCTCATGAAGCATAGCCCAGAGAATCACAGCGTCCTCATAGAACACTTCTTAGAGAACCACATTGTTCCCATGGTAGATTGCCCAGAGAATGACAGCATCCCATAGAACACTTCTTAGAGAACCACGTTGTTCCTGTGGTAGATTGCCCAGACAATCAGTGTTTCCAAGATCCACTGCACTGAGAATCATGGTGTTCCTACAATATCCCCAAGGAGCACTGCTCCAAGAACAGCACTGTTCCTGTTGTAAACTGTCCTGAGAACCACAGTGCTCCCATGTTGCTATGTTCTAGAAACCAATGCACTCTATGGTACACTGCTCTGGGAACCAGTGTTTTCATGGTTCACTGTTCTGAGAACCACAACATTCCTGTGGTACACTGTTTAGAGAACTGCAGTGTTCCCATAAGGCACTGCTCTGGGAACCAAATTCTTCCCATGGTGTACCATAACAGTACTGGGACTGAGTCCTGGCATGGGTTTGTCTATGTGAGCCTCTTCTGGTGTGCACTCTTCCTGGAATAACAACCCACCTTCCCTTCGTGCTCTGAGTCCAGACAGATGCAAGACGGAACTCTGAGTTTGGCAGACAGGGCCTGGGAGTTAGCCCTGCTCTGCTGAGTAAAGACAGCAGCTTAAGAACAGGCTTTTCTGGGGACTTCAAATGGTCGCCACAGAGATAGCCGTCCTTGAGCAGCAAGATGCACCCACCAAGAGTCAGCTGGTTCTTGTTGTGCACATTCAAGAGGGACAAAGAGGGTTTCCTTCTTTCTTTTTCCATGCCTGGGCTATAGAGAACAAAGTGTCTTGAGGCCTAGAGCAGTAGCCCTCCTGCCTCCAAAGCACCAAAGCTCTGTGAGAGCCTTGGGTCTGAGGGATGCTCTGAGCCTGAGAACAGAGAGCAGCAGTGGGTCTGAGGGATGCTCTGAGCCTGAGAACAGAGAGCAGCAGTGGGTCTGAGGGATGCTCTGAGCCTGAGAACAGAGAGCAGCAGAGCATGGCTCTGTGGAAGGTGCTCTGTTTGTCAGGCACCATTGTGCCCCACGCAGGAGAGCACAGTCAGGATCGTAGCGACCACAAGCCTGAGCTTATCCCATGCACCTGTGAGTCTGCAGCCTTCCAAGGTGGGAGTCCTGATCTATGCCCTGAGTATACAGGGACCAACGTCCTCATCTGTGGCCTGTGCAAGTGGATCCTGAGGAGTCCACTGAGCAAAGCCAGACCTATTCTAGGCTCACATTCCTATTTCTAAAGTGAGCTAAGCCCCATGGAATCAGAAGGCATGATAGGGAGATGGTCATAAAGACCATCTCTTCTTCACGTGCTTCTGACAAGTGCCCTGCCTGCTCTGGATGGCAGAGCACTGGGGACCCTTCAGTGCCTCACAAGGCCACCCCAGCCATGCTGTGCTACAGGAGTCCACTGTACATGTCAAGCAGAGTGGAAGATGGGAGTCCTTCCCTGTGCCTCCCAAGTAGTTCCCTGAGGACACACTGCAAACACATCACTAATGACGACACCGACGAGCTTGGGGAGCACCACACATCAGAGAGGGGAGCTCTGCAGATCTGGACCAGAGCCCGCACCCTCATCTCTGTGCTGCTCAGGGATACTGCTGTCCATATGAGTCCCTCTTCTTCTCTCAAAGACCCTGCTTCCATCAGCAGGATGCTGATGTAGAGACCCCACCTCCACCCCCAGGACAGCATCACAAGGCAGGAGTAATGGCTCTGCCCTTGGATACTCAGAAGTCATGGGCTATCTCTCCTGGTATGTCACTTTCCACTGACATAGAATCCTCATCACATAAAACCACTATTCAAAGTGCACAGCCGAATGACATTTAGAACTTTACACTGGTGTGTGACATGCCTTTGTGTAGAATTCCCCTTATAAAAACCACTCCATCTCTATTAGCGGTTGCCCCTTGTCTCACCTTAGTCCCTGTCAGCTCTGAGCCTGCTTTCTGTCTCCGTGTGTTGTCTGTCTGTCTGTTTGATGCTCTTGTGGTTTGGATGTGAAGTGTCCCCCACAGAGTCACGGTTTCAGCACACACACGGTTGCCAGCCTATGCTGTTGTTTAGGAGGCTGTGGAAACTCTAGGATGATGTCCAGCTGGCAGACTCAGGCCACTAGTGGTGACCCTTCAAGGGTGACAGTCCCTCCTCTCTACCTGCTTAGGCAGCATGGAAGAAGCTGTGACCAGAGGCTCTGGCTGGCCTGCCCCAGGCTGCCTACCACTTTCCCCACTACAGAGGGCTTTGTTCCCTGAGACTGGGTCTAATTAAACCCTGGTTCCCTTAAGTTGATTGTCAGTAATACTGTGATAGCAACACAGAAAGTAACTGGCATGCAGACCCATGAGGCTATAGGTCAGGTGGCCTTTCACTTGACTCCCTTTTTAGTGCACTGTTCATAGCACAGCCAAATTGCAGCTTATTCCTTTGACTGCCAAATACTATTCCACTATGACTCATTCCTTAAAGTATGTAGGAACCAAGGCAGCCTCAGGAGAACACATTGATCCAAAACTTCAAAGTCTGACTTGTCTCCTGGGCTCTCTCACTGCCCTGCTTCAGAGGCCTTCCTAGAGATATTTAATTACAATAGGGTTTATTATTTCTTTTTTTTTTTTTTCCATTTGTGACTTCAGACAGGATCCACAGAGTAGGTGTAGCTTTCCTCTCTGGGTTTTATGGAGAGTTCCTTTACCCTTCTGTGTTAGCCTCTTAAAGTACCGAGAAAACAGGTTTATTATTTCTATCAGTCAAATCCGAATAATTGCTCCACCCAATGCAGGCGTGGAGCGTGGAGTGAGAGTTAAATTTGAAAACAGAGATTGTCAGACTACCTGGCACAGAACCAAGATCCATACAATAGCTTGCAACTTACCCCTCCCCTTCTGGAGAGATAACGGATCACCTCCCACTTTCACCCACAGAGATTGGGAACTCAGCTCTGTATAACAGCTGTGTATCTGTGGTGTTCATGGAAATTGATATTGAAGGGACCCGGTGGTGTCTTATATTCACTAAGTAAAGAATATTTACATGGACACCGTTGACAAATGGACTCTACTCTTGTATCCTTGTTAATACAAGTCACCTGTTAAACATTTTCCAGAGGTGACTGGCATTCCTCAGCACTGGCCAGATGGCCAGTACAACGATGTGCCTGAGACATTAAGGAAGGTGTTCTCCACCACTGTCCTCAGAGAATCAAGGCTGTCTCTATCTCAACCAGCGTCTCTGTGATCACAGCTAGGGGACCCTCAACAAGGGAACTTCTGCTGATCCCACCAGAGACGAGGGGGATGGTCCATCATTAGACCCTCATCAGAGACTATAGCCACTCCCTTTAGAGCCCCACACTAGCTGTCTGTAATTCTGCTCCAGCTTCATGTGGTCATGGAAGGTGATGGAATGTTTAAAAGGTGGGCAGGGGGACTGGCTGAAGGAGGATGCTATCTATGCAGCCTCTGGGAAACTGTCATGCTTGCTGGAGTGGGACTTTTTGGTGATGTGGCTATTTTAGGGGTACTATAAAATAGGGTTATTTACGTAGCACTGTATAAGGGAGCAAACAGTCTCATTTGGTCACCGAGCTTGACTAGGAGAGAGCCTTCCTTTGGTGTCTTGTCTAGTGTGAATAGGCATTTGTTGCATCTCCCTTGGGAAAGCTCATGCAGCAGAGGGGTCATAGCCTTGGTCAATGACTCAGCACAAGTCAGGTGGCCTCTGTAACTGTGAGCCTGAGAAGGTACAAAGGAGGGGATTTGATAACCCGTGGGCTCCAAAAGAACTTCCTCCAGACTCCCAGACCACAGGCAAATGCAAATACTATTTGAAGCAGGAGATGTGTCTGGAAGTTATGATATAGATGTTGGCTGATTGGAGCCCCGGCAAATCCAGGATCTGAATCCCTCCAAAACCTGGGAGCCAGGGACACTCCGTCTATCTCACTCCATTCTCTAGGAAGCTCTTAATGTCCTGAAGAACAAGTGTCCTTCATTTGTAAAAGTGCCAGGGTACCTTAAAAATATTTTCATGTCCATGAGTCATAGAAAGAGCTAGGGAATGATAAGGGATCCTTCCTATGATGTAAGGGAGATGATCATGGGAAAGGAAGGTGAGGATACAGTCAGGGAGGAGCTTGCCCAGTGCTCTGTCAAGCTGAGTGGTACACATCTATCTGGATCACAGCACCGGAGACAGACGAACCCTCAGACTGTTCTAGAAATGTGCTTGTCCAGATTTAATGACTAGGATCAAAAGTACTTCTTCAAAAAATGATATGACCAAGCTGTTTAATTTCCCGACAGTCCTCTACAAACAACAGTGAAGGCTGCAAAGAGCTCTTTCATTTTCAGAGACTTAATTGATGCTCTGGCCAAATGATACTGTCCACATGGTTCTGCCCTCAGAGGGACTGTGTATTTCAGATCTTACAACATGTCCAAAGGCTGGTGAACTGTGCTGAACGGGAGGGATGAATAAATAAGCTTGCCTCTATGGCAAGAGTCAGGGTTGGCCAACCTCTCCCAGCCTCACCAGTAAGCTACTCAGGTCTTGCTGGATGCACTTTCCACACAATCAGGTAATAATTTCCAGGGGTGGTGCTGCGGCCGCCCGCCTGAGCTTCAGAACTCTGTCTACAGCTGCAGGAAAAGGCAGAGTGTGAACAGTGTTGGAGTCATAGGATTTCATGTGTTTCTTCCTATTTAACCTCTCACTCTTCTTTACATCCCTTTCCTCCTCCCAAGATCCCCCATTCACTTCTCCAGTTGTCTATATACCTATACCTATGTATATCATCTGTACCATCTATATCATCTGTATCATCTGTGTCATCTGTATCATCTATACCATCTATATCATATCTATACAATCTATACCATCTATACCATCTATAATATCTATATCATCTCTATCTCTATCTATCTCTATCTCTCTATATACCATCTATAACATCTATATCATATCTATCTCTATCTTTATCTCTATATCTACCTCTCTATCTATCTGTATCATCTATACCATCTATAGCTTCTATACCATCTATATCATATCTATATTTAATCTATATCTATGTCATCTGAACTAGATCTAGATAGAGATAGAGAGAGACATATAAAATCTACTTAATCCAGGATCCACAGATAAAAGAGACTGTGGTCTTTTACATGAGAGTTCAACTCATGGCCATTTTCTTTCAAATAATATACTTTCACTCTTTCTAGGGCTGAATGAAAGTCCATAGCAGATGCATAGACTTTCCCTACCCATTCATCTGATGATTCTTTTAACTCACTTCTTGTGAATAGTACCTACACTGAACAGAGACACGGAGGTACCTCTGTACAGGATCTACTGAACACGTGTCAGAACCAGTCTCACAAGCTGGGTCCTCTGTTAGTTCTAGATTTAACTTTTGAAAAATATTCAATTAAATCTTTGCTTTTTGAAACTTTCACACAGGGTAATTTGATCATGTTACCCTCCCAGCTCCTCTCAGATACACCCTCCTTCCCTCTCCACCCAACTTTATGTCATTTATTAAAGTTCAATTTGTGCTGCCCATACATTCTTGGCTGTGTGGCATTCTATGGGAGTGTGGCCAATTGACCAGAGGTCACACTCTCAGAGAAAATGGATTATATTCTTAGGAGCTTTCACTTGCTAATGGTTCATCAGAAAGGGGCGGGACTTCCTGTCTACTTCCCCCTCTATGTTAGGATGGTGTCTGGGCTTGAGCTTGCACAGATCCTGTGCCTGCTGATATAACAGCTGTGATTCCTTAGATATATCTGACCTGTGTTGTGTCGAGAACACTGCTTCCTTAAAGTGAGCCATTATCTCTGACTCTTACAAGCTTTTCACCTCCTCTTCCATCACGATCCTTGAGGGGAAGACTATGACATACACGTCCTATTTAAGGCTGAGCATACTATAGTCTTCACCTTGACAAGTTGTAGGTCTCTGTGTTAATTCCATCTGCCACAGAAGCAGTTTCTCTGGTATGTGAGGTTGAGAGACACGCTTGTCTACGGGCATCACAGACACACTCATCTATGGGTATCACAGTAAATTGTTAAGAGTTGGCTTAACAACTATACTATGTCGCTTTATCTGAATAGCACCGATGGTTCACCCCACCCCAAGACTTATAACCTGCGTATGTGTGGCTTCTTGGCCATAATTTATATAGGTTTTTAGAAATCTCTTTACTGATTCCATAGTGGATATATTGATTTATATTCCTATCGGTAACTCGCTTGGCACTTGTTATTTTATTTATTGTTTGAGAGTTGTATGGTATTGACCATGTCAACTCCCGATTTCCTTCTACCCACTCACCATGATTCCCAACACATCCACTCCCCTTTCAACTGTATACATACAACTCTGCAGTTATGTTACCAAGTCAATTGGAATCCATGTTCTTAGCCTAGAGCCAAGCCCACTGGATCCAAGCTGGCTTGTCCCCAACTTGTATTAGGCTGCTGAAATTGGGAAAGTTGTCAAGAAACCCAGACATATTATAGGGTTTCTGAGACATGCCCTTGGTCTTCAGAAGGCCTCTGCACATTTTCCCAGGAGTCATTAGGCACTCTTCAAACTCTTTCTGGATTGTTCTCCGAAGTATGAGATCAAATCTTGTACTTTTCTTCATGCTGTATCGATGGTACCTTGAATTGGAGCTTTAAAAGGGAGTATATTTCATAGTTTAAAACTCTGCCCCCTGGGGGCTCATTACATCCTTATTGTGCATCTGCGGTAGAGCATGCCGCTATTCAGATAATGCCCCCCTCTTACCACCTCCCTCTCTCCTACAGACACCTGGGAAATGCCAATGGCACCTTCCACACACTGCTGGGAATGTTCTTAGTATCTTTCATCATCTGCTGTTCTTCTAAGAGTAACAGGACTGCCAAGCTGCCTGCCACCTCCTGTCAAGGGTACCTCTCTGACACCACCCAGCACTCTCCTCCCAGCCCTGCTGACAGCTATGGCGGCCCCTCAGCCTCCACAGTAGCACACTCTCCTCTCACAGAGCTGCTTTCTGTGGCAGCTCCTCATGCCTGTCTGCTTCTAATTCTGTACACCTTCCCTCTCACGGCAGAGCAAACTGCCTCTCCACCGCCAGATAGAGATAAGGCTGAGAGGCTGCCACATCTGGAGACTGGGCACCCAGGCAGTTCTTCCTTGGCATCTCTTATGGGGTCACCCAATGTAGGGCTGAAATGACCTATCTCAAAGGCTTCCTCTCTGACTTGTCTTCTGGGTAGTGGTGTGCTGGATAAAGGGTACCAGCTCCCAAGGGAAGCCCACACTGCGTATTTGCTAAGTTAATAATCATGCCTTGTATTGAGAAGCATTTGCCAGGGTGCGCTTCCAAAGGACAAGAACAAAAGAGATGTGTTTAGCATCCTGGTGATCTTGAAGACTTCACTGAATCCCTCAGGTTGTCAATCGGCCAACGCTCAGCGCCACACAGAAACACCAATCTGAGTTGGATATTGTTGTTAGTAGAAAGCTGCTGATTTAGGACAGTCTTGTCAAGAACTGCAGGGACAGAGTCTGGGAGGCGGATGTTGACTGTGGTACAGGGCCTTCAGCCAGTCTGTAACTGGGCATCTGTGCTATCTCAGATGCTATGGGACTAGAGATGTGGGGTCATGCCTGAGATGGCATAGAAAGTCAGGGACGATCACCCTCCCCCAGTGTCTGGGTGAAACCTCTTGCCATCTGAGAAACAAGAATCCAAGGACAACTCAGTAGCCATACTTTGAACTACCCTACATCCCCAGCGGATTTGTAGGAATCTCGCTAGAAAACCATTACTGGGAAAGGACATATCTTAACACACTCTGTGTGGCCCAGTGGTCGCTTATTTTACCTTATCGGATTACTGTTCCAGCTCCCAGAGCCATCCTCACTTACTAGAATGAGAGAAAGGAGGTAAAGTCTCTTACACTTTTAAGAAATACCAGCAACTTGAAAACTGTCAAAATGGTCCATATGGCTAAAGCAGAGAAGTTCATTTGTGATCCCCACCCCTGAGTGTGGCTTACCCTTTCCCTAAATGACTTTCTTTTGTCTTTCATGTTTGGGACCTATGTTAAATATGTCTTTTAAGGTCAGAAAATTGGCTCACGCAGGGAAAGTGCTTGTGGCCCAACCTAAAAACCTGAGTTTGATCTCTGAGTCCATGTTCAAAAGAGAAAATTGACTTTTGAAAGTTGTCCTCTGACCTCCCTACACACATGCCTGCCACACACATCACACCACACATCACACATATACATACATACACATATCACACATACACATCACACACATACACATCACACACATATCATGCACACATACATCACATACATATCACATACACATGCTCACATATAACACACACATCATGCACACACACATGCACACACACATCATGCACACACAGATGCATACCCACATCATACACACACACACATCACACACATCACACTCACACACCATGCATACACACATGCACACACACACATTACACACATATCATGCACACACTAACATGCACACACATCAATGCATCATATACACACCAACACATCATACATGCGCGCACACCACACACACATGTGCACATATCACACACCATATCATGCATACACTCACATGTATATGCACACAAACACATCACACACACATCAAACATCACACACCCATGCACACACACATACACACACACATCACACACAAAATAATAATAATAAAAAACTTTAAAATTTCAAGTGTCCTTTGACAAATTGTGGCTTCTTTGTGAAGCCCATACCTCTTAGATTTACTATCCGCCCCCAAGTCTGCTTCCTGCAGGCTAACCCTGAAACTCTTTTCTGTGTCACAACCATGAATCCTCTGCTTGCCCAGGTCAAAGTCCCACAGTGATTAAGGGAGCCTCTCGGGTTGCTGAGGTTGGCCATATGGAGCTGGGCTTCTGTCCCCCACTATTGATGCTGGGCTCAAGGAGCTTAAAGCACAGGAGGATGGTCTTTAAGGGAAAGAAGGGATTTAGCAAAAACAAATTAGTGAGCTCTTTCCATGCTTATAAATTAAAGAGTAAAATAAATCGAGGACTTTTACGGATTCAGCTGTTTCCCAATCGCAGCAAGAAAGAAGACTAAAAGAGACAGCCACCACTTCCAGGACCGCATGTCCTATGGACTTTTACCATTATCCGTGTTCATGTTCAGTAATGTCAGAGTGACAGAAATCAAAACTAAATAAAGCCAGGCCAAGTGTTATTATTATAGAAACCCAGAGACAAATACTTGGGAACCTTAGTTAATACTAAAATACATTTTGTTTTTAGAAAAGTCACAATATTGACCTTCATATGTGATGATGTTAGAATGTCAGAGGGGCATGGATAAGCATGAATATCTGTAAATTCCACAGAAGTAATTTTCATATTACAGATTAAATTATGTTCCATACAAAATACTCATAATGTTTGGGGCACTTCAGAGCAGACAAACATAATAGAATTGGTGTTTAATATTTAATAGTAAACACATCACCATACACTTCGCAATGCTCTCCACTATGTAGTCTTTTGATATGTAAATATTTTTCTAAGCATAGGGATGCCTGGCATCCAGTTAGAAAAATTAATCAAAGCTTCTGGATCCGTTCTATTTGTGTGAAGAAATTAGCCAGATAGAGCCACCAAACTGGGGAAATAGTTTGAACGTAAGCCCTCAACTTTCCCTTGTAAGAGAGCTTGGTTAACATTTGTTGAGGTGAGAAGCTACAAAGACCAGTAAGGGAGACAGAAGGTTAAACTGGGGTGTGCATGTTCTCCTGTGCGCACCACTCAGCACTGAGCATAGGCTTCAAACCTGGGGTCTAAACTGGGCTGGGCCACCCTTGCTTCACAATAGGTCTCTTGGTGAGCACCTGGCCTTCACCTCTGTGGGGAGCTTCCCTCTATGCTCAGAGGAGTAGAACAACACTTCTCAGCTGGGGAAGTAGTTGAGGAGTAAAACTCTGGCCATGCAATTGTGGGGATCTGACCCAGAACCAGGTGTGCTCACATGTGCTTATAACCCCAGTGTCCAGAAGATGGGAAGAGAAGACTCCTGGAGCTCACTTGCCAGCCAGCTACTCTACATGGTAGACTCTAGACCATGGAGTCCTCCTCCTGAAAATAAGATGGATGGCGTATGAGCAACAATACTGAGATTGCCCTCTGACTTCCACGGGAGCACACCTTCACTTTCATATGTGTGCCTGCATACACACACACAAGCACACATGCACACTTTTAGTTGCACATACATACATGCACACACATGCATGCACACACACACACATGTGCACACACACGCACACTTCTGTATTTCACTGGACAAAAACACACATATCTGCACAAAACACAACACTGGACATATCTAGGCAGTCCTGACAGACTGTTGAACTTGGTTTCTGGCTACCTAGCTAAGGGTCTGGCCCTGAGCCCAGCGAGACCTGTTAGAGTCTCTGATTCTTGTCTTGATCAGAGCAATACCAGGAAGAGCATGGCTTGGTGACCTGGCACTCATTACTGAGCACAGCAAACCCACCTTCAGCTCTGACTGTGGGCCCGGAAGCTGCCCCTCTTTTCTGCCTGTCTGAAGCCTGGCGCCTTGGGCAAGGAGAGGAAAAGTCTGACACTGTGAAGCCCTGGGCAGTGAGGAGAGAGGGCTCTTAATCAGAGGCAGTGATGGCTCGCTCACCTGGGCCTTTGTTACAGAGGAGCCCTCGAAGCTTCTCCCTCCTACACAAATCCCTTGACCCAGTTCAGTAGGAGGAGGTAATCCATCTCAGTCAACGCAAAGAGATGAAGTATAGGAACGTGGGCTGGGGCAGTGCCTGCATCCACATGGCTCACGTGCCAGGCGTGCCCTGAGCTCCACAGCCCTCTCCCCCTCTGCAGCACCTCACAGTTAGAACAAGAATGGAGGCCACCCGCTCGGCCCTCAGAGCCAGGAGACCTGGTCTGAGCTCCCCACGGGCAGCACAGGTTGTGTGATCAAACTCTCCTGCTTTCAGGGCTTTTATTTTTCAATTTGTAAAATAACAAACACAGACTTATCTTATAAAGCTCTGGTTCTCAGCCTTCCCAAGGTGGCAATGCTTTAATAACACCTCATGTAGTGGTGACCCCCAAACCATAAAATTATTTTTGCTTCTACTTCATAACTGTAATTTTGCTACTGTCCTGAATAGTAATGTAAAATATCTGATATGCAGATGGCCTTTGGTGACCCCATGTGAAAGGGTCATTCAGTTCCCAAAAGTGTTGCCACCCACGTGTTGAGAACCATTGCTTATAAAGGTAATTTATTATATTGAAGTTATTTTGAAATTTAAAAAGATGGATTTCAGTAAACTACTTTCAGCACAGGCTAAGACCAGGCACAGCAAGATGCAAAGGATCAGACTAATCCCCTACATACTACATACTACATACTACACGCCAGAAAACAGGCCAACCCTGATAACATCAAAACTTGCAGTTTTTCATAGAACTGAACATTGCTACACGGGTGTAGAATCACAAAGTATTGTCCAAACCACAAAGAAATCACCTCAGAGAGACCGTTAAGTGACAGGTGGGAGGCAGTTAGGTGACAAGTCCCTGAGTCTTACAAAAGGCTAAAGCAGCACCAGGAAATGCCACAGTGTGAGAAACAGGACAGACAAAGAAATAAGACAGACGGAGACTCATGGGGCCAGTAAGAGGGCGAGAGGCTGAAGGAAATTGTTGCCAAGCCTGGTGACCTGAGTTCAATCCTCAGGACCTACACGGTAGAAGGGAAAAACTGACTCCAGCAAGCTGTCCTCTGATCTACGGGCATGCAGGGCACACACACACACACACACACACACACACACACACACACACACAGAGAGAGAGAGAGAGAGAGAGAGAGAGAGGAGAACTTGTAGAAGTTAAAAATGAAACATTTCAAAGTTAAATGCTTTAAAAGGAAAGCAGAAGTTTACCTGGAAGGGAAGATTATGGAAGGCAAAGACAGAATGTACAGTGGGAAGAGCTGACATAAAAATGCTCTATGCACTGAGGTATGGGGTGGGTGGGTGGGGATAAGGGAGGCCCAATGCACAGACACTGTAGTTGTCTAGTGGGCTGCCAAGGAGTTCCGGATCCCAGAAGCCCATGGACATCACAGGCAGAAGAGGAATCAGGAGAGAAACCAGGCAAAGCCCGGAGGAGTACTGCTGAAAAGTCTCACCAAGAAGACTGCTAAAATCACCAGGGGAAAGGGACACATCACACACAGGGAGAAAAGGGGAGGAGATGTAAAACAAACACAAACCAAACTGCAAAACTGCAAAAAAGACATCCTAGGAGACCCCATGAGCCTGAAAGAGCCAGACGACCTCTGGAGGAACACAACCTTACTTCTAACAGGCAAATCTTTAGAAGATTCAGGATAAAGAAAGTTCCACAGCAGACCATGCACAGCAGAGCGTGTTTCTAGTGGACCAAAACTGTGAGAGGAGAAGGCTGAGGGTCAGGAGCGAAGCTGAGTTACAGAAGTTTGCCCCACGTGTGTGAAGCCCCAGGGAAAGGAAACAAATACAGAACTAAGAACCCCCAAAGTTTTTAAACTGTATGAAAACTTTAAATCCAAGTCATTAGATCAGTAGATGCTGAGCCAGAGAACCGTGGAAAATACACTGGAGTATGTGACTCTCATGCTGCTCCACCCAATGAGAGAGGAAACGAGAAGAAGACAGAGACACTACCCACCCAGGACTACCCACCCAGGACCGAGGAGCCTTCTCAGAGAATGAAAAGGACCCACGGCAAGACAGCAGTGTCTCCATTCAGGAAAAAAAAAAATAGTCCACAATGCTCTTTCTGAGAACATTTCAAGAATGCCAACGATATAAAAACATTTTTAAATATATAAAGGCTAAACCGACCCCCCCACACACACACACTGCAGAAGACCCTGTACAATAAATTCTTTAACAGAGGGGAGGTTATAGTGGAAGAAAATGTGTGTTTTGGCAAAGACTGAAGGACATCAGAAGCAATAAATGTGAAGAACTGAGAAATGCTCCACCCCCCATGCTCCACAACTGATATCTTTTTAAAAAACAATTATCCATTTAAGCAAAAGTAACAAGAAAGAACAGTTGGCACAACACATGTTGACGAGAATCTGTGAAGACACCTGGGCCCGTGTTCTTACTATAACAATCTGCCTGCCTGGGCAGGGTGGCCACTTAAAGGTCAATTATGGTCAATTAAGTCAGTGTTATAAACACAAAAGGCTGCCTTCACCATAGATTGTTTCTTGTCCCTGTGAGGAAATACTGATTGAAAGAAACATGGGAAGGAAAGGGTTTACAGGTTATCCCAGCATTGTGAAGGCACAAGGCAAGGCAGAAACTCAAGGCAGAAACCTGGAGGCAGGAACTGAATGAAGCAGAGACCATGGAGGAAGGCTGCTTCCTGGCTTGCTACCCATGGCTCACTCACCCACTTTTCTTAGATAACCCAGATCCACGTGACTAGGACTGTACCCCATCCACGCTGGGGTACAGTTGAGAAGATACCCCCATACCACAGGCAAATTTGATGGAGTCAACTCCTTCTTTCCAGATGTCTCTAGAGCATCCAAGCTCACACAAGAAACAGAACCCTCAGCCACCCCTTGCATCTATGAAGAGTACATTCTAGACCTACTCAGAGTTGCCACACACCTGACAAAACAAATATAGCCATACCTCATAGCTGAACCTTTGATGTATTTAAACTTGACTTCAGTTTTAAAGGATAAGTGGTCGTTTAAACCTGGCACTGCACCAACTTCAGGAATAAGCAGTGGCCTTAGCTTAGTGGAGCTGGGACACAGGAGGGAGGCCTTGGCAACTACTGCTGCTTGACCGGTGACATGATTCAGCCAGCCATCATTAGACATCAGAGTGAAGAGGAGCAGGGAGGACTGTCTGTGGCTAAGTAGAAAAAAGCACAAAAGAGTCCAGCTATGTTTCCTAAAAGACACCCAGTTCCCTTGTGCCTGGGAGCTGCAGCACCCTGCTAAGCAGGTGTCCCCAGAAGATAACAAGGACACAGAGAAAACTGCAGATGAGAAGAAATGCTCCAAGGGGCTTTCTACCTGCCAGCAACTCCATGCTTCATAGCCTGGCTGCGTGAGGTATCTGTGACGCTTACTCACTAGCCAGGCACTTCCATACTCATTGGTTTAATGAGCGAGCTCCACGCAGCCTGGATATAATGCAAAACATGCTCCTGTTGACAGGTGACGTTTGAGCACACGGGCATCACCCTCATCCTGTGCATACTCCAGCTGGCACAGCCTGCAGAAGGATGCTAGAAAGTCTCTTACGCTCAGCAAGCGCTGGGTAAGCCCCATGCTCCAGGAGCAGGCTCAACAATAGGGTCCATTTGGAAGATCAGTATAGTGTCCAGCTACCCAATGAAAGAGCAAAAGAGCCCTTGATACTCCTCCAAGTAGAAATTTAGTATGTTCATGAACATTTCATTACAGGGTTAGTCAGGGTTAATATGTCACCACAAGGGTTCATCCATCCCTACACAGGCTCATATGCCACCGTACAAGGTCACGTGTCATTACACAGAGTCATGTTCATAACACACACACACACACACACACACACACACACACACACACATACATGAAGTGGAATCTTTTGATTTCTTTGGAGACTCGGTTGTGTCATGTGATTTTTTTTCTGGATACTATCCTATGAGAGGATGTCTTTGGCTGTTGCAGACACATGAGAGGATATTTTGCTAAGAACAGACACGTGATGTTTTCCTGAAGCAGACAGCCTGGAAGAAGGTCATGTGATGTTATGCTAGAGTAGATGCTTGTGAGGTCATGTGATGTTTGGAAAGGGTATAAATATAACCCAACAGACAGTGGATGATGCTGTGTGGTATTGGTTCACCTTGCCAGTTTTTGCTGGTTGTCATGGCTTCCTAGAGAGAAATGCCACCGAAGAGTTTTTGGTGGTGTTTCGATGGCTTCTTGCCACTCGGGCTGATTGGCAGAGCCTTGTGGTTTCTTCTGGATCAAACTGCCGTTGCTGGCTCGTGAACGGTGTTTGCCAGTGGATCGAGCTGCTGCTGATTATGATGATAATTTCTGTGAATTAAATTGCTGGTGTCCTGACAATGAAGATTGGATTTGCTCCAAGGAAATATTTCTAAGCAGATCCACATCCTCCTTTGCTCTATTAACCTTTCCTTTCCACTACCTCTGGTGGGTGGTGGGCTAAAAGGTAGGATAAAGCATTTAAGAATCCTTATTAAAAGTAGATTATGAAAAATCTAAGCCTACATATATATTTTACAGTAATGTAAGAAGGCCCATGAGGATCCATAGAGCAAATCCCCTGGGCATCAGAGCAGCCCTTGTCAAGAGGTCAGTGGAAGTACATAGCCTTTGGGCTTCTGGGAAAAGAAGCCCAAACATTCATCACTAGCCGTTCTTATGCCTGGATGTGGATCCTGTTGCCAGTGGTACATTATTTCTCTCTGTTTAATACTTATTTATTTTAATTACTAATATATTTTTAATTATTACTACTGTTTAATGCTGTTACTAGCACACATAGTGTCAGGTTTCCTACAGAATCATCATCCGTTCTTAGTTTTAGTGGACCCTCTCCTTTCCACCTCTCCCTCCCCTTACAGCTTTGTAACCTTTGACCCCAGCATCCACCTTCCAGTTGCCTGTCAGGAGTTCTCTTGCACCTTCCCCCACCCTCTCTTAAAGTCTCTTTTCTCTTATCATGGGTTGCCTCGTAGTTTTCTAGTCCCATCCAAGCTCCCTCTGACACAAATGAATACATACAACAGAAGGAAATGTCTGCATGGAACAGACAGCATGTGGGCAAAGGACCCTAACTCATGATGGTTGGAGGGCAAACTCTCACAGCCACTGTGGAAATAGAGCTACTATATAAACCAGGTACCCCACTCTTCAGTGCATGCCCAGCAATTTTGCATCCTACCACAGGGACACCTGCACACCTATGTGTGTCCTACCACAGGGACACCTGCACCCCCTTCAATAAACTACCACAGGGACACCTGCACACCTATGTGTGTCCTACCACAGGGACACCTGCACCCCCTTCAATAAACTACCACAGCGATACCTGCACACCTATGTGTGTCCTACCACAGGGACACCCAGACTCATGTGCATTCTATCTCTTCCTAAGTTGCTCTGCCCTGCCCTAGGCTACATTGTGATTATTTGCACATGGTGAACTGAACCCTTCACCCAATAATCAATTCTGTTTAGATGAGATCAGCATATGGCCCAGAATTGACTCTTGAAAGCCAAGCTCCAACAAACAAAATCCCAGCTTAACAACCAGCTGTTACACAGGCAGGGCCAGGCTTCTGACCTGACCTGTCCTCCTCACACAGATGTTCAGTCAGCTGCACAGAAGGCCCATCAGGCAGAGCGAAGTCAACTGTGCCCTGCTGTCTGAATGTTCCCATGCAGCCCACAGCCTCAGTCCCTTCCTCTCCAGGGAGACCAGGCTCTCAGCCCAGGAGGAACTCTGCATCCTGGGCTTCAGGGGCAAGACTCTGTGGGCTTTAGAAGTTTTTGACAGGTACATTTAGATGCAAGAAGACAGACATTGGAGACAGATGGACAGTCTGAAGTCACTCTTGACTGTCTACCAAGAAACCTCATTGCATAGATAGAGTGTACACATGATACTCAAAAGCTCCTGAAGGCTTCCCTGTGGACTTCGTTGAAGCGCCCATGCCTTCAGGAATTCTTACAGGCCAAGACAAACACAGCCATGAGCAAAATCCACAGTGAAAGTTTATAGGAAATGATGTTTTCTAGTGGGACCTGGAGACCCACAGATGTCTCTGCTTAAACAAGTCAAGAAATACCGTGCCGATTTTAGCTTTACAGGGACTTTGGGGGCCTGACCTCTCGCTTCCTGGCAGAATCCATCTGCTCCCCCTGGAGAGGCTTAAACACACACGTTAATATCAGAGTCCAGGTCCCAGGATGTGGCTGTCTAAATTCCAGCCACTAAGCTCCACATGAGGAGGGGGTGGTGTCCACCTGCCTGCCACATTGATCCCAAAGTGTCAATGGTGAGGGGCTGGAAAGCCCACAACTCAGGCTGCAGGTGAGAAGGACAATGGACCGGCAGAACTAGTCAGGCACAGGGTCAGCAGCGTTGGAAGGGGAGTAAAAGAGGGTAACAGGATGCATTCAGTTTAAATACATCTTATCCCCGCACAGAATGGACAGACATAAAAGTAGCATAATAAAAATAATTTCCTAGTTCATTTCTCCTGTTCCCATGATGAAATATTTCAACAAAAAAATTTTTTTGAAGGAGAAAGGATTTCTTTTGGCTCACAGTTCAAAGGTAATGAGAGCATGGCACCTGGGCCCACTCTGGACTCGGAACCAGGGCCACAGGTGGGTGTAAGAGGGTCGCCATCGGTGAGAGCAGAGACCTGCCCATGGGGCTTTAAAAGGGCAGGCTCTCTGACTTAGTCTTTTTGCTATGTTGTTTTCAGCTTGTGATGGGAGTAGTTGAACTTCTTCATGACTCGATGGATGCAGGGGAAAAAAGGGACCATGGTTCTGAGCAGAGAGAAAAGGGACATGAATGTATTTTGTGGAATCTGGTGCCTGATTCCTAAGAAATAAGCTATGCTGTAAAGAATTCAACCCACAGCTGAAGAGACGGCTTGGTGGTTGTGTCTTCACTCTCAATGACTATTTCCTATGTAACATATAAGGGCCACAGGGCATGAGGGGTCAAATTCCTCTTTGCATACCCAAGTCTCTGCTCATTAGATCCTCAATAAATAAGGTTAAATAAGAACCTAAATGCCGAGCATTTCAAAACATTTACAAACTCTCAGGAAGGCAGTGAAGAAGTCTCTGAGCCTACCTAGGACATGCTGGGTATTCTCACAGGGGGCTAAGGGCCTCAGAATGCAGAATCCAGTGGCTTTAGCTCTTACCAGTTAGCACATCAGGGGCTTTGGTCACTCAGCATCTATCCCACCTTGGTCAACTCCTGAAATCAAAAGTCTCCTTGCAACTTTGGTGACTTGAGTTCTGGATGTTCGTGAAGCAACACGAGTAGAACAGGCGTCAGAACCTGATTAATTCTGCCAGACTCGATACCGCAGATACATCTGCCAGACTCACGGGAAATGAAACACATCTGAACAGCTGCAGTGTTTGAGGTAGTCTGACTAACTCTTTAAAGGGAAAGCTTGCATTGGTAGGCAAGAATACAAGCATGAACATATGTGTGTGTGTGTGTGTGTGTGTGTGTGTGTGTGTGTGTGTGTGTGTGTGTGTGTGTGTTTGGTTGTGCATGTGTTTATATTTGCACAAGTACAGGTGAATAAATTGTTGTAGAGAAATCTCTAGATTTTGCAGATCAAGCCGACCTTGGTCATGGGAGCTGTTGCTAAACCCTCAGTACAGATGCTTAAGAGAAGATGGACTTCCTAGGCTCCCTCAGGCTCCCTCAGACCAGAGGGCTACAGAAGCTCTGAGTAGGAAGGGAACAGTCTGACTGTCAACAAGCACAGAGCCTCCACAGGGGTGAGCATCGGACGGGGTGCCTTCCCCCAGGAACACCCACCAATCAGTGTGGCTGCCTCCTGTGTATGTGAACCTCCCCAGGCAGTATGCCTGAGCACACACTGATTGGTGGGTGTTCCTGTCAGTAATGTAGATGACAGATCCAGAGAGAATGGGATTCACCACACTACACATGACCAAGGGGAATCTACCACAATGATACTTAGGGCCCTGAGATATCCTGTAAGGAAAAGATTCATCTGGTCAACTTTATTATATATATTACTATACATAACTATATATTATCATATTATATATATATATTATTATATTTATTACACTTTCTACTTCAAAGCCAAACATCTGCAGGAAATGCAGATTTGATATTATCACTGAAGACTGAGTGTGTTTGAGGCACAATGCTGCCTGGTGGGAGGGGCTCAGTTCTTCAGTGAATCTGGGACCTTCCTAGACAGGTTCTGAAGTCAGCATCAGGAGAACCATCAGAGTGCCAATCTCCAACTGAGCTGCAGGGGAAGACACAGTTCCAACAGATGCCAGGAGTCCTTGGCCATGCACATTCATCCATAACCACAACTGCCCTACCAAGGCTCCCTCTCTACCAAGCAAGGCACTGTGAACAGGTCCCACACACCACACAGGTCTGGCCTGAGGTAACCTGGAGGAGCAGCACCAAGGTTAACACCTGGAGACTGGCCTCCCTCCCTGGGTGCTGCTACAGAGCCCACCCTTACACTGTGCCATACTTGGAAATTCAGTTCCTGTCTAGATGCACTGGGACAGCATCCTGCCAGGGGTGCTGTGATGCGGTGTGGCCATCCCCTCCTTGAGGTGAGAGGTCAGGCATCCGCAAGGGTTGAGCTGCCTCAATCTCAGACTCCTAAACTCCCAGTGGATGTCAGCTCTGGCTCTGGAGGGCAAGGCCGCAGAACTTTCAGCATGTAGGAGACGTGTCCTTATGACAATGAGTTCCTCAAGGAAGTGACCTTGGACAGAGCAGAAGAAGCTCACAGGGAAGGGAGGTTTCCCTTCTGCATGCGTGTGGCCTAGGATGTGGCTCGGCTCCAGAAGCCACCCAGGAAGTGCCAAGTTCAGTCAGCACAGCACACCCCCTGCCCCTTTCTGATGAGCTGAGGTAAAGAAGGCACATCACTGCATGTCACTGCACGGTTTGGAGCAGTAGAGGATGATGCTGTGTGCCCAGCTTTCTTGACTCTGGCCCTGCAGTCATCATGATGGCAGGAGACTGTGGATAGAGAAGGACGTTTCCCACTTCATAACAGACAGGGCTCAGTGAGGATGCGGTAGGAGACCCGATATAGTCTTCAACATACCATTGCTTGTTACCTACATCCCCCAGTGAGAATCCACTCCCTGGGGCCAGGGGGGCCCATAAACACCCCAAACAGCACCACATGTGCAAGATATTTTACCCTCACATTTAACACCACAGGCATGATGCCGTGTTCCCTCGAGTCCATCCTCCTCCCCTTCACCTCTTTCAAAGTCTGTCTTGGCCATTTTGATTTTGCCAAGTTGGGAGAAAAGGCCAGACTTTCGTTTAGTACATGTCTCTCCCAAGGACACCATGTTTGCCAGGGAGCCCTTCATCCACAGAGTCAGGGAGGAAGCAGCACTGCGGGGGCCAGCTGGCTTCTCTTCCTGGCCTGAGGAGGCCAAGCCCCTGCAGGTCAGAAGGGAGATGATGGAGACTGTCCATGGGTTGCAGAGCGATACACAGATTCGTCTTAATTAAGCCAGATTCAGTTTTCATCAGGGCACCACTTTTTTATCCATTTTAAGCAATTTGGAAATGAAGCATATTTTTGAGATCACCAAATGTAGGCTGCCCACAGGAAGGGTCCAGCAAAGCACTGACCCCTCAATGCCAAGTGCAATTAATAGAAGCTTGCTAGAATCCGGGAAATTCACTACCTAGTAGTGTCTCGCCACAGTGAAGAGTGTCAAAGGTTTAATTTACTGGAGGGCTTCATAACCTGACTGGAGCAGAAAATGTCATGCTCACTTCTGAACTTAGAACCAACACAAGGTGATTAATTTCCATGGGGCAGGCTCCCTGTGACAAGGCCTCTCACGCCTGCAAAGTGCTCACCTTGTTCCTTGGACCAGCGGGTTAATATTCCATAGAGTAACGGAGTGAAGTGGGTCCTTTGGCCGCCTTCAGACTCAGACTGACTTGCATTCTGTGCCAGCCTTGGGAAGCAGGCAGTCATGATGTAAGCCTCAGTTCTCCAGAAGACCTGGGAGTTAGGTTGCATAACCACTTCCTAAATTCTCTCACTTGGCCATGCTGAGTGACTGACAGGCACCCATCTGTGTCATCTTGAGGGTGCTGGATCGTGAGTTATGAGGTCTCTTTCTACCGAGAGCTCACAGATAAATGGAATGAAGCGCAGATCACTGCACACAACAAAGCCCATGCAAGCAGACTTGAAGGTGTAGATGTAGTGAGCATCTCAGTGCTCATGGAAACGGGCTTGCTCCCCCATATCCATGTCCCATGGGTCTGCTGACAGGAAGTGAGGCTCCAGCAAGGTGGGGGTGCCTGCACATGCACTGGGAGGCAGGGGTCCCACAGATAACTCTCAAAGACATGATTGACTGGGCCTGTGAACAACCCCTCCTTTGTTACAGGAACGTCCTTCACTAACCAAGGAATGGACACTCAGCTGCTCTGTGACACATTGAATTCCACCCAGCAAGAAACAGAAAGGAATGGATGGGATGTCCCCTTCTAAGGGAGGCAAGGAGCAGGTGATGCCCAGTCTTCTGTGTTATACCTGCAGCAGACAGCTGTTGCTGCCACCTGCTTCCTGTCACCCTGCATTTGGGAAGTACACTTGAGTTTTCCACACTAGGGCAGTGAGGACAGACTCCCAGATATCTATCAATCTATTTGCCCCAGAGGCATCTTCTGAGTTACTTGTTTTCCAGACCCAGAGCTAGTGTGCCTGGCAGACATAGCTCTCCATGCTCCGCACCCCATCCCAGGCAGAACGAGGATCCTGACCAAAGCAGACCCAGTGTTGTGTGGGGATGCCTTGTGGAGGGCACTCAGAAACTCAGTGGGGTCCAAACAGCAGCTCTTCACATAGAGGGGCAAGCAGGAGAGTGTGGCAGACACACCACCATAGTGGGCAAGGTCTCCTCCTTGCACTGGCCTCAGCCTCCTTAAGCTTCAGCTGGCATCTGTTATGGTTTTTTCCATACTGTGCTTCTAAAGCAGGAGGTTGGTTTCTTGGCACCATGGATCTCTGACATGCAATAGGCAGTCAAGAGAAGGTCTGTGTTTCCATGGCCTGATGAAAGAGAGGTCCCTCCCCTCAGCAATAGTTGACCTAGTGATGGTGATGGAGGAGGGGTGGAGGGAGAGAGGGAAAGAAAGAAGGGATGGAACAGGGAAGGAGGGAGAGATGGACTTGGTGGTGCAAGAGGCAGTGGCCATATTTCCAACATGTCCCTTAGACTTAATGGAACAGTATTGAGGCAGCAACTCTGGCTGTTAATCAGGGCCCGAGGGCACTGGAGTGGACACTGATAAAAAAGACCTTTCCCTCCCCCACTTGTAGGCTGCTCAAGTCAGGTCTCAGCATCTAGAAGTGTCCAGACTGCAATGGTGAACCACAATAGCTGGGTGAGGAGGTGCTGACAAGAAGTCAGCTGAGCCACATTTCCAGCACCCCAGGCCCTGGCTCTGCTCTTTATAAATTACTCATTATCTGGTATTCTGTTGGGGCTGTAAAGAGTGGACCAAGGACAATGAATAAGAATAAAGCCAGAGACTTTGAATAGTCTCCTGGTGGGTGGGCTAGCTGCTGCTGCTTCCACTCCCCCGCCCCTCCTTCCCCACTGCCACTGCCACTGCGGCCACCATCCCCCCCCCTCCACTGCTGATGCTGCATGAGTCCCAGCAGGTGGGAAAAGAGATGAGTCAAGCCTGTCCAAACATTTGAGGTAGGGACTCATGGTCAGGTGGTAAACATGTCCCAGGGTCACATTCATAGAACCTAAGCTGTGCCCTCCACCTGGGAGAGTCATAACATAGGAATCTCCCTTTGTATCCTTTCTCTCAGCTGACACCTTGCTCTCATGTTCTAGTTCCCAGGTCCTCCTCCAGGCTCCAAACCTAAGTGCGGTGGAAGTCATGGAGTCAGTGTGAATGCCAGCTGCTACCTGAGTTGGTGAGGAGGAGGAGAAGGAGAAGAAGAAGGAGAAGGAGGAGGAGGAGGAGGAGAAGGAGAAGGAGAAGGAGAAGGAGAAGGAGAAGGAGAAGGAGAAGGAGAAGGAGAAGGAGA
>CACVCL010019535.1:57500-102712 GCA_902729485.2 Mus minutoides | reverse complement strand
TCTGTGTTAGACTTCCAAGGATTGTTTGTTTTAACAGTTCACCATTTTACAGATACAAAAGTTAATTTTTAAGTTCCTCCTAAGATGTTGTACAGCAAGGACACAATGATATAACACATTTTTTCCATGCCCACATTCCTTAATTGAAAATCATACTGTTATGAAGGATGAATGAACTTTAACAGTAATTGAAAGAATTACAGGCTGTGTTGACCTGCCTGTAAAATTATTGGTTTCTTTCCACTTGTGCCTTAGCATAAATTACAGAATGATCATAATCAAACTATCATTGCTTTTATATAAATTGGTTGGATTTTCTTAAGAATAGAACCATAATCAACTAAAACATCAAAGTGCTTTGTCATTAATCAATTAGTACTATCAACTACACTTCTTGAGTTATTGAAGGTTTTCTATCTCTTATGTGCTTCACTATAAAAAGTTCTGTTTATGCTTTCTGCTGGCAATTCCCTCTTACTCAGGAATTCATCACTAATACAGTATCAGACTTGCCATGGTTATTCCTCTCTCTGCTTCCCACTTCTTGCTATCCCTTTAAGTATATATGTACCTGATACCTGTATCCTTATTCATCACTCTAGATTCTCTTCACAAAATCCAGTGGCTGTATTTCAATGGCCTCTGTCATATTGACCACCCCCATACATTTGGGTCATTTTATATCTGTTCTAAGCTTCATCATCCTCTATCCATAACTGCATTTGTCCTTTTACCTGTTTTTTCCTTCCTAGTCAATTACCTCCAGGTGATCTTATGTAATATGTCTGACTTATCTTTCAAGAATAAGAATCGATCAGTCATTTTCTCTGGGTCAATGGTATAATCCAAGTCTCTGGCATGGTGTGCCAAGCCCTTTCTCACAATACCCTTCCATGCAGTCAAAGCTCCCAGCACTCAGCCTCAGTCTCCAGGCTCCCAAGTCTCATGCAGTGTTCATTTTTGTGCCCCAGTGGGAAGGAGACTTTCTTCAAGACTGCTCTCCCCTATACCACTCCCATACTGAATGAGGAAATCTCTAGTTTCTCTCCATTACCTTCCTTCTTGCTCATGCATTGAGCTCATCATGGCTGCACTCTGGGATGTGTTTAGAAGCCTGTTTTCTTCTGAGACAATGAACTAGCAAGGACAGAATGGCTATTCCTAGCCATCATTCAAATTCCAAAGCCCAATTCAGAAAGTGGAAAGGGTTAGATGGTAATCCAGTTTTCTAATTGTTCTCTAAACTAAAGAGGAAACTTCAAGAAAGGGTGGCAAGCATGGACCTGGGGATTTTTCATCTTGTTAGTCCAGCATTTGTGAGGTATTCTCTCCTCTCTCTCTCTCTCTCTCTCTCTCTCTCTCTCTCTCTCTCTCTCTCTCTCTCTCTTTCTCCTCTCTCTCTCACTCCCTCCCTCCCTTCCTTCCTTTCTCTTTCTCTTTTTCTTCCTCTCCCTCTCTCTTTCTCCCTCCCTCCCTCCCTCCCTCCCTCCCTCCCTCCCTCCCTTCCTTCCTTCCTTCCTTCCTTCCTTTGAGGTGATCTTCCTATGCAGGCTTACTGACCTAGAATTTGATATATAAATTACACTGACCTCAACATTGCAGCTATCTTCCTTCTCTGGCCTCCTAACCATAGTTTTTAAAACGTCAGTGTTTTTTGAAATGTAAATAAAGAAAATATCTAATAAAAAAAGATAAAAATAAATCAGGCCTCCAACTACTTTTTATTACCAACATAACGTAGAGGCATCTGGGGAAAGTGAACCTGAATTGAAGAATTGTCTCTTACAGCTGCTCTCAACCTGTGGGTCAAGACCCCATTGTGGGTGGAATGACCTTTCACAGGGGTCACCTAAGAACATCATGAAGCAGGGATATTTATATTATAATTAATAACACTGACACAATCATAGGTACGCAGTAGCAATGAAAATGATTTTGTGGTTGGGCTTCACCAGAACACGAGGAACTATATTAAAGGGTTGCAGCATGAGGATGGAGGGAGATGACTGCTAGATCAGATTGGCCTCTGGGCACATGTCTATACGGAATTATCTTAGTGGATGACTGATGTGTCATGGCACAGCCCCACTGTGAGTTGGAGCATCCCTAAGCAGATAGTGCTAGGCTTTATAAAATAGCTAGCTGGTTACCCGCCAGTGCACAAGTCTGTAAGCCGTGTTCCTCCTTCGTAGTTGCTGATTGGCTTCCTGCTTGAGATCCATGTGCTGACCTCCCTCAGTGTTTAACTATGTCCTGGAAGCATACATGAAAGACATTCCTTCCTTCCCCACACTTGTATGGTCATGGAGTTTATCATAGCAACAGAACGTATCCTAGAATAGTGGGGCAGTTAACTTCAAATCTTGGATGTCAGTCACCTGAACCTGTTGCCTAGGAATTGGCTCTGGCTACAAGGAAATGATGAGTCAGAACAGTTAAGCTAAAGTCAATCTATGTTGTTAGATCAAATGTTTTAATGGGTTTCATATTGGTTTTAAAAGCATGATTTTACATATTAATGTGAAATAATACCTTTTTTGTCCATGAGCAGTGTTGGACAAGCTGGACTTGAAAAGCCCTCTATGATACTGGCCTTTGAGAAGCGGCAGCATCTGCAGTGAGATGCATACTAGCTATCCACAGATCTCTCAGTTCTCTATGCTCTCACATCCTCACTACCCACCCACCTCTCTGTGTTTTCTTGCAGGTGAGACAATGCGGATTGCCTCCTCAGAGTTTGCTGATGACCCTTGCTCTTCAGTCAAGCGTGGCACCATGGTGCGTGCAGCACGGGCTCTGCTATCGGCTGTGACACGCTTGCTCATCCTGGCTGACATGGCAGATGTCATGAGGCTTTTATCGCATCTGAAAATTGTACGTATGGAGACTTCATGATGACCTCTGGATGGGTGACAGCTGGGACGGTTTAGATATGCTCCCCTTCTTATAGATAGCCTGGTTACGCTCACTTCCCAGGGTACCACCATACTGTCCCAATAGCTCATTTATAGCCCATAGTGTATTCAAAAGCTAAACTTTATCTGAGTCAACTCCTCACCTCCAGACATACAGTTTGGAGTATATGGCCTGACATACTTAAAAGCTAGGAACTTGTCATATGCTAATATATTTGTGCATATGTTAATATATGTTAATATATAGTATATGAACCTGCTGTAGCCTGGCAATAAAACAGTGCCCAGTTCATATAGGACTACCATAAGTCTTTTTGCATCAAGACCCTGAATTGATCCTCTGAGTTTCTGCACTTCTGCCAGTTCATGGAAGTCACTACTCATACCTGGCTTGTTGTCCATGGTTTCTTGTAATTCTTTTATTTTCTATCAGGAGTCACACACTTTCTCCAGATCACAGAGTGTTATCTTCCTTGATCTGTGACCAAAGGCTTTCCACTGTTTTACTGTTTGCTAAATAGGATTGCTGTTGGACTTTTGCAACAAACATGAGAGAGAAAATCATCTCTCCCCAGAGACTCCTGAGTCCAACTATCATAAACTCTGTTTCTTTGTTTTTTGTTTATGGTTTTTTGTTGTTGTTGTTGTTGTTGTTGTTCTAACAGTCTTCAGGTGAAAAGGCCTCAAGCACATGGTTGAAGCATGATGGCTGGATGGTTCTCATCCTTGGACAGTATTAGCTCATTCTGGCCAGAGCATGATGGTCTTCCTTTTTTTCTTCTAGTCAACATGGCATGTTGCGATGGGGAAGTGAGACAGGAGAGTAGTGAGTGCTCTTTCATCTCAACTTTTTTCATCTTTGTCTCATCTCATCTCACCATTAAATATTGCATATTTGATCAGGATACCTTGTAAGGCCTCAGTGTTACCTGTTATAGGGTTTCCTAGACTCGATCCCCCTGGCATAAAGCTCAAGATTCCTAGTTTATGGGCAAACTTCCACAAACTTTTACTACCTCTCAAATTCTGATTTTCATCTTGAACTCTGTGAACTTAACCCTAAAGCAGGGTATCACATTTGATGTTTTCCAACAGGTACCTGGGAAGGCAAAGGATCCAAAACAGAATGTGCTTGGGGGGTTTCTTATTAAATTTTTCTCAAAGAATATGCCCTCAAATGCCAAGGAAGACTGTTGCAAACTACATGAGGTCCACAGCGCAAGAAAGAACTTTACCTTTTCCAAAAGGATTTAGGAGGAAAAAAAAATAAAACATTAAGAGGAACTGTCTGGCCATTGAATTCAAACTAACATGGTTTAGCCCAAGAGTGTGCTTTCAGCTTGCTGGCTTTTGGCAGAAATGGTGCCTTCTTCTGTGTGGAGATGTCCCTGGGGCTTTCCTAAGCTGCAGTGCTGGCTGGCTCTAGCCAACCTCTTTCTGCTTAATGCATCCTTTGTAATACTAGTAATTGCACTCAACTATACTGGAGAAAAATGTTTTATGGTCTTTACACTTTACTCAGACATTAAAGGCAACGTTTTATGGAAAGTATTTTTTTTCTCTAGGAAGTCCTTTTAAATAGTGGGCCAGTGGGACTGACTCTAAATAACAATGAATCCCCTTTTTTATTGTTAGCAATACTGTTCTCTTCTGGCTTTTCAAATTTAAGACCATTTCTTTTAGCCTGGGGTGGTGGCATACACCTTTAATCCCAGCACTTGGGAGGCAGAGGCAGGTGGATTTCTGAGTTCAAGGCCATCCTGGTCTACAGAGTGAGTTCCAGGACAGTCAGGGCTACACAGAGAAAAAAAAAAAAAAAAAAAACGTTTGTTTTTTAATTATTATTGTTTTTTATATGTGTGTGTGTGTGGATAGATTGAGAGACAGACAGACAGACAGACAGCTTACTGATTTCATTTATATGTAGGTGTGTTTAGGGCTGATCATGCGGCTATCCTATCTGCATACTAGGTCAGGGTCTTTTGAATTCTCCACCTCCCTCACATGGATTGTGATTCTCAGATGCAGGTCTTGTTGAGATTTCAAGGGTACCACTTCCCTGTTAGACAGTATCTCAATGCAGATGTCCTTACCTGGTCCTCTGGCTCCCATAATCTTCCCTCTCTCGAAATATCCAGCAGGCATGCTGTCTCTGGTCTTCAGACCTTTTGTGTGTGTGTGTGTCCCCTGAGGTTTTAGTATAGAGGTTGCAAGTGTATCATTTGGTATCAATTTTCTGCATTTGATCCAGTTGTCCATCTCTATAATACTCTCGATCTGTCTACAATACCAGATACTCTCTGTGATCATGTCTCTCAATTTCTCTCTCCTCTCCCTCCCCCTCCCTCCCTCTTTCTCTCCCCCTCCTCTCCTCTCATTTCCTCTCCCCCCTCCCCTACACTCCCTCCCTCTCATCCTCCTTTCCTTCCTCCTTCTTCCTTCCTTCCCTCCTTCCCTCCCTTCCTTCCCCCTCCCTCTCTCTTTATCTCTCCCTCCCTTCCCCTATCCTCCTCTCTCTGCTCTTTTGGCCAGTACTGTTAAATAATACTTCTGCAGCCCCTTGTAATGTCAATTGTGTTTTGTCCTCCACACAGCAGAAAAGGATTTAGCACAAAATCATGCAAAGTTCATCCCAGCAACATTAAGCAGGCCTGTCATACTGTCGGTAGTAAAATTAAAAATGATCATAAACTAGATAATGCATTTGTTCTCAGACAGCATTAACAGAAAAGGTGGACTGTTGCCATCTTGTGGGCACGTCTGGAACCGCGGTTTCAGGAGCTAGCATTGACTTGGGGTGAAGGGTTGTGTCTCATCTTGAGTCCTATCAGTCCTGATGTCATTGCATAGAACTACCGTCTGATGACAAAGCATATAGAACTGGCATATAGAAACAAATATCACTAGAAATAACCATGGCATGTTTGGTTTTTTCCCTAACTAATGTTAGTGAAAAGCATAGCCTCTGGAAATATTATATACACCTATTTATTTTATAAACTTAAGATTAAAAGGGTAAGAAGCTATTGTCTAATGGCTGCAGACAGAGAGCAAGGGAGCTTTCTTCAGATGCAGACCCTGGTAGATTGCCTATGCTCTGGTGCACGGCTCTGGAATCACACACAAACTGGAGGCACTTGTTTAAAACCAGAGGCCATGGGAATGGGAGGACATGGTGAGAGAGGTCAGGGCAGATGCCTGGGGAGGAGCAGCAAGTGGAAAGGATAGAATCGTTTCTAAATATTATGAGATTCTCAAAGACTCAATAAAAATATATTAAAAACAAAAGTGCATGCACAAGATTAACTAGCCAAAATCCCAGAATTGAGGTGGGGGGCATAAAGCCCCACACCCCACTCTGGAGATTTTACAGTGGAATGGTGCCAGGGGAGAGAGCATCATTTTTCTTCAGGGATGCAGCCATCCAGTCCAGTAGGTTGTCCTATACCCGTGTATACTACGTGGACTCTGGGCTTTAACACAGGGCCATGAAATCAGAAAGAAAAATAGAATAGTTTGTGGGGAGAGGAGAGAGATTTAAAAGTAGGAGAAGTGTTAACAGACTTGATAAAGTGCACTGTAGGCATGTCCACAATTCTCAAGCAATAGCAAAGGAAAAGAAGCAAAACAACAACAACAAGAAGAAGACACACCCACAATAGGACAGCAGCATTTCCATGTGTTAATGCAGCTGGTTAGAAAATATCTGGTTCTTTTTCACTTTTCTTTTCCAAATATACAAGTCTCTTTAACATATGGTAATACAAATAAGGTGAGAAAAATACCACGAAGTTCTTTGTTTCTTGCTTTATTGTTGTTTTTGATGATGATGATGATGATGATGATGATGATGATGATATCAAATGACTGGCAAGAAGCCACTTAAGGAGGAAGGAGATATTTTCTTAACAGTTTCATGAGATCTAGTCCACCATAGAGGGAAAGGTATGGCCACAGGTGACTCCATAGTAACAAGTGTACGTAGCTGTCATAGGATCTCTTGGCCTCATATCTTAGAACAGAAAATACGGGACTGATAAGAATTTGGGACAGGCTATAAAACCTCATGCCCACTCCTTAGTGACCACGTCTTCCAATAAAGCCCTACCTTCTAATGGTGCCACCACCTTCCAAAGCATCATTGTTACCTGGGAAGCAAATGTTCTAACACAGGAGCCTGTAGGACAGTCCCCACTGGAACCGCAACGGGGTTTTCTCATTAGAGTTAAGAAGTGATTCCGTTCCTTGGTTGGCTAGGAACTGGAGAATACCAGCAACCCCCTGCAGTGCTACCTGCTAATGGCTGATTTACCTCAAGCATTCCACCATACTTTTAGGCTGTGTGCCAAATGTACTGACGTTCACCCTTTCAGATATAGATTCCTTTCCTGCCCTAGTAATTTATGAGAACAGAAAGGGAGTTGGCTTTTCATCCGAAATTCCTGCTCATGGTTCTGTCAGTCTATTTCACTAATTATGAAATAGAGTCGATTTATTTTCTTAGAACACCCAACCTCATCTTCTGCTTTATACCTCAATTTGTAATTTTTGGAAAACTGGGTGATCTTGAGCAAATGCCAGGCAAGCCTCTAAAAAGTAGTAAAGTCACAGAAGCTCTGAGAGGTTGGGCAATTCATACATATATATACATATACATATACATATATATATATATATATATATATATATATATATATATATATATACATATACATATACATATGTATACATGTATATATACACACATATATAGTGTGCGTGTATTTTGTATATATATGTATATACATACTGCATATGTGTATATATAATATATATATATATATATATATATATATATATATATGTACAGTATACACACACACATATATACATGTATATGGAGTCGTTTGTCTTTAAATACAGGCATTTTTATTGTCCATAGTAAGTCCTCTATTCTCTTATGCAAATGCATGCATGTGCTTTTTTAGAGCATCCTTCTCCTTCTGTGTTGTATTAAAGATTCATAGGGCTGAAGAAAGGTTTTGCTGCTGCTGCTGCTGCTGCTGCTGCTGCTGCTGCTGCTGCCCTAGATTCAGGAGGGCAGTTGTAATCAGCAGGTGACATAGTTCCAAAGCTCAGTTAGCACCCACACAAGGAATGGCTGTGCTGTGCCCGGCAAGCTAATCACTTGCTCATCAGACACTATTGAGAATACTCGGTAATAATAATCACTTCTGATGCTGAAGTTGCTGGGGAACTCATTTCTTAGCCAAACACCTGGTATATCGTGGAGTCAATTGACACTGTCAGTAGGCTATGTTGACATGTGGCATTTCGGGATTTTAAAGGAAATCTCACATTTTAATCAGTGATGGGGACGAAGGGCAGTGATTTCCCTGAGGCTCTGATTTAATGTAATCAGGTTACATTGTGAAGTTGTTTGCATGAGTGACAGCCTTATACACCAACTCATTGAGACCCATGGGCTCCAGTAAAACAAACACTTTGTCACTAGTCCCAATCTCCTGTCTCAAAAATTAAGCCCTTAGCTATCAACTAATTTCTTTCTCAAACATAAAGTAATAAACTATAAAATAGGAAACATTTGTTCAGTTTCTTAAGGTGATCATAATTTCTTATTGACCAGATAGAATTCAGATGTCCTATTGTTTGGGAACATTGATGCTAAGTGGAAGGATGGGCAATATTGATTGTCAATTCGACAATCCTGGAAAGGGGCAACCTCCAGTGAAGAATTGGCTCCATCAGATTGTGCTATGGATGTGTCTCTGGGCATTTATGTGATTGGCAATTAATGCTGGAGGCCTAAGCCACCAATTATAGTCCCAACCTGAGGCAGGTAAACCTGGACTGTGTAAGAAAGCCAGCTGACTGGGAACTTGGAAGCAACCTAGCAATGTAGTTCTGTGGCCTCTGATTTAAGTTTATGTCCTAAGTTCCTCCTTTACTTTTCCTTGAGGATGAACTGTAATTTACAAGATGAAATTAATATTTTCCTCCCCAGCTGGCTTTTGGAGAATATTTTATCACCTCAATAAAAAACAAAACTAGAACCCAGTGCAGCCTCCGGTTATCTATGCAGATTAATGTCGCCTAGGTGATGTACTATTCCTCGGTGATCTTTAGTCTTGTACCTCCATTACAAATCATGTACCTGAGTAGGAACACGTGATCGATATAAAACCACAGAAGAGACCTTGAAGAATTAATTCTAAGTGATCAACTCTGATCATAACATCTAAATACACCAATTACTGAGCAGATTTCAGATTTCAAATTTCAATGCCTTCTCTAGAATGTGCAGTCTTTTCAATCATCTCTACACAGATTACAACCAGGAGGAACAAGGGATGCCTGGCTGAGGTGCTCCCACTTTGACCTGTGCTGTCGAAGACAAGTGGATGTCTATGATAGCACGGGGGATGAGGGGCCTTTAATGAGGAGAAATGGCAGCTGCTACTGAGTACCTTCATACTTTCATTTCCCCCATATTCCCATGTCTCTGGTCTGATACATTTCCTTCCCAAGTTACCCCTACAATGGTACCTGTGACAATGGTGGGGCTCAGCCTTCCCAGAGGAGCCTAAGAACCCTGTATGCTCTGTGCAGCTTCATTTCTACCTCCTGCTCCCCTCACCTGCAGGCACCTCTGGATAAGAGATATCTTTCTTCAAAATATGGGTTCAAACTCAAATCAGTTTGAGCCTACTTCCCTAGCCCTCTCTATACCTGCGTATTTATACTATTCATGGAGAATCCTAGGCAGGTACTTGAAAAGTATCCCCAGTACTTGTACCGTATAAGAACTGCCCTTTACTCAGCTGGTAGCCCCAGATCTCTGAAGTCAGGAAATATTTGAAAGTAAAGCGTTTTTTGGTTCATAGGAGCCAATTTCCTTTAATTAGTCATCCAAAAATGTGTCTCTTCTCAAAATTAAAAACTTATTTTTAAGTAACTTTGTGATACTTTCCCACAATTCATTAATATCTATCTATCTATCTATCTATCTATCTATCTATCTATCTATCTATCTATCTCCATACCTATTTGTCATCTGCCTATACATCCTCCCATCCATGGCTCCATGGTTCAATCAAGCTACCTTTTCAGCCCTCTTATCATGAGCCTTGACATACAGACCCACAGATCAGACTTTGGTTCCCATTTCCCCTATTTGTGTGGAACATACATATGGTATATGTTTTGAGCAGGGATTCTTCTTCAAAACTTGAATAGATGAAGCTTCATATCCTTCTAGGATTCAAGCCAAGTATGACTCAATCTATCTGTATATGAACATGACTAGTGGTTTAGTGGAATTTTTCCTTCCAAATTACTTCATTGAATTATAAGTTTCATAATTATTATAAATTCTAAAGGGAATTGGGATAATTCAAAGAAAACCAATAGGAAGAAAAATATGCATAACACAAGGAAATAAATATTCTAAATTGGGCTGTCTAAGAACTGGTAAGAATCCTAGGGTATAGTATTAGAAAACCATTCCTGAATTTAACACCCTCTGTGATAATTATTCAGTTCTATCCCTGAAACCAGATTTTAATGCCCCAAGAAAAGATTTACAGCTTACATAAGCAGCAGGGGCACTCTGACTGCCAAGACGGTCCACTCCATGGTGCCGTTGATGCTAAAGTTTAAATGATTATAAATCTATTAAAAAGGAGAGGCATTGCTGACTCATTATTATATAGATTTGAGACATGAGCTTCTCATTAACCTATGGCAACATGTTAAATAGGCCATTCCATGCAATAAAATGTAGTTTGCTTTGAATTCCGAAGAAATCCCTACACAGCAGCCTCCATTCACCTGTCCTTCATTCTTTTCCTTGGGTGTTATTAGAACTTGGGTAGAGAAAAAAAAAAAGGATTCTGATGAGATTAATTATCATTTACATGTTTATAATGAAAAAGATGATTATGAAGAACTGCCATAGATAAAATTGAAATTTTATTTTATATATATTTTAGTGTCCAGATTGAAGAACCTGCTGGCATGCATTCATTAGTATGGAAAATTGGTTCACTCCCTGCCAAGATTCCCTTACTGAATGAAGTTGCCTGTTGGGTGAAGCGAACGTTCTATCCCTCCTCTGGGATAACAGGCTTGCTAATACTCGTTATCACTGGCTTATGTGCAGTACATTGTTCTCTCACCCAGTGACACTTGATCAGTACTGTGCCTCAATCACCTGTGTGTGAGAGAGGTGAGTTTAAACAGAACTGAGGTTCCGTTATCCAGAATGGAACACACCTTCTGGCCATCTTTTTCCTCATTTGTATCTCAATATTATCAAACCACAGCCTGTTTGTCTATACTGTGACTTGATTATAATGTAGCCCTACAGCCCACAAGCATTCTGTTCTGGGTTTCCTCCGTTTCCCATCCATCTTTCAGAATTCCTGAGCCTTCATTTGGGAAGCCTTCATTCGACCAGACTTTTTAACCTGGCTCTTTCACATTTTTAACAATTTTTTTTAACTTAGTATACAACACAATGGGTTTCATAATGACTCGACCATATATAGCCTGTTTTTTCATCCTGCAACTCTCCTTCTAGCCTGGCCTCTATGTTTTCCAACATTTGTCATGCATTCATCTCATATATATCTCATCAACTTTTGTGTTCCCTCTTCCCATGCCCATGCTCCTTTTGACATTTTCTCCTCAAATGCATATATATATATATATATATATATATATATATATATATATATATACTCATATATATGATTAGTAGGCCCCTGAATATTAGGAAAACTATGGGGTCTTTATCTTCTTATGTTTTGGTTGTTCCCTGAGTATATAGCCAAGTATCGCTTTGTCCACACATACAGAGATATGTACCCATGCTTACAGGGTACTGGTTATCAGAGCTAAGTTATGGAACCAGTCCCGATATCAATCAACAGATGGGCAGATAAAGAAAATGCAAGTACATGCACAAAATTGAACTTCACTCATGTGCAAAGATGAATGAAATTAAATTTTCAAGAAAATATATGAAGCTGAATATTTTCTGTTCATACAAAATAAAGCAGACTCCCCTCATGTTTAAAAACTTTTGAGTTGGCAAAAATGACTTTGTTCTGTGGCTTATCCTCTTATAGATGTGTTCTTATTTAGCTGTTTCAATCGATATGCTTATTTCTACAAAGACGCCACAAGACAGTGACTTCGTAGATTACTTAGTAAAATATCTTTATTTTAAGACTGCCCCGCCTAGGGATCCATCCCATTTGCAGACAAACCCAGACACTATTGCTAATGCAAAGAAGTGCTTGCTGACAGGAGCCTTGTATAGCTGTTCCCTGAGAGGCTCCATCAAGAGCCTGACCAATACAAACGCAGATGCCTGTAGCCAACCATCAGACTGAGCACAGGGACCCCAATGGAGGAATTTGGGAAGGACTGAAGGAGTTGAAGGGGTCTGCAACTCCATAGGAAGAACAACAGTATCGGCCAACCAGAACCCCCCCACCCCCCAAGAGCTCCCAGAGCTAAACCACCAACCAAAGAGTACACATGGAGGGACCCATGGCTTCAACTACATATGTAGCAGAGGATGGCCTTATCTGGCATCAGTGGAAAGGGACGCCCTTGGTCCCTGTCAGTGCCCCAGCGTAGGGAAATGCTTGGCTGGTGAGGCAGAAGTGGATAGATGGGTGAGGGAGCATCCTTATAGAAGCAGTTGGGAGGAAAGATGGGCTAGGAGGTTTGCAGAGGGGAAACTGGGAAGGAGGATAACATTTGAAATGTAAATCAATAAAATAACCAATAAAGAAGTTTTTAAGTTTTTAAATATTTATTGGTAATTTTGTCATTATATATAAAGAATATGCAAAATATTTTATTATGTACACCTTCGTTATCATCTCTTGTCTTCCTCACAATTGAATTGAAGAAAACCTTTCCCCTTCTCTAGCAGTCATTGGTTGCCAATCAGGAAGGAGACAGGCCTCATGAGTCCCTTCCTTCATTCACAGAGAAACATACCAGGCCTGACCTCGTTCAGAAATTGTAGATGCTATGTCATGTTTAGAAGGCAGTATTGTGTAGCAGCTCTCCTCCCAATCTTTGAGATCTTCCATTCTTTCTCCCTCCTCTCCCACAATGTTCTCTATACCTTGTGGCTGTAATGTAGTTGTCCTGTTTAAGACCAGCCAACCAATATCCACCTATTCTTAATGCTTCATTTTAATTGACTTCACAGGGATAGCGTGGAGGCTGGAACCAGTTGTGGGATTTTTCCATATCATATTAAAATTCAGGTTGTTTAGTAAGTGTGGAGACTTTAGTACCCCCAAATACTTCACACACACACACACACACACACACACACACACACACACACACACACACACTAGTAGTATTGAAATTGATAGTTTAGATCCAATGGAACCAAGGAAAAGCTCACCGAGAAGGCTGTGGGAGTCTGGAGGCACACAACACATCATTAGTTTGGTATTGCTGCTGTCACTCAGACCTTTCTATTCCCATGCCACTCAACTGGACACCACCTGCAAGTGACAACAGAATTTGAATTCCACTTGCTTCCAGATATGTGCTGTCTCCTTTTTTCATGACAATGCCAAACTGCATAACCGCAGCCCGAGTTCCTGATTCAGAAGTCTTGACAAGAGTGGGTGATAATTCTGTCTTTCCAAATTTTTCAGTAGCACAGGAGTTTCTGCATCTGGAAGAGCTAGAATGATTTGTTTTAAAATTCTATACATTCCCTGCATTTGTGTGTGTTTTTTTACTTGGCATTTCTACTGTACAGTGGAAGTCTATATTCCTTAGCACAGTCATAACTCAATAAAATAGATCTTACATTAGCTTTGTGTGTGTGCTTTAGGAGTTCCACCTCTAGTTGGAGTTACATAACATATTCTGTAAATCTTTAAAATGTTTTAAAAATTGTGTTACATAAAGGGATGTGAATTCAGGTACCTGTGGCTTTCAGAGGTTCCAGGTCCCCTGAAATGGGACTTGTAGGTGTTTGTGAGATGCCCAGTGTGTATGTGTGCAGAAGACAAAGCTTGGGTGCTCTACAGCAGTCTCTGCTATTTACTCCCAACGCATATCCTTGTTCTGTAAATCCTGTAAAACTATTAAATTGATTATAGCCAATTGTTAAGTATGCTTTGACTTACTGTTCCAATATGAATACATATTCATGTTTTCGTTACAAGATACTATTGATAGCATGGTTAATATTTAAATGCAATATTCTATTTAATATACTGTGTATTTTTCTATTTCAGGTCGAGGAGGCCTTGGAAGCAGTCAAAAATGCTACAAATGAACAAGACCTTGCAAACCGCTTTAAAGAGTTTGGGAAAGAGATGGTGAAACTGAACTATGTAGCAGCAAGACGACAGCAGGTGGAACATTTTGGAAATGTTGCTGGGGATGGGCAAATCTAAGTAACGGTGGCACTACACAAGCTGCTTGTGCTTGTGATTCAATGCTCCATTAACCTAACATCTCAAAGGCTTTCCTGCTTGGGCCATTGGTGCCTCCACATGGGGACTCCAGTATTGTCTTGTTACTGCCTATAGATCACAGAGCATCACTTTTCACTGATGAGATCAGGGCTCCAGTCTCACCACACTTGCATGAAGAGCTCCAGGTCAAATGAAAATACAGCAGCCTGGGCTGTGGTCCTGTGTGCTCTCTGGATGCCACTGCGTGCTCCCAAACCAAATCTCTTTATTCTGTGTACATAAGAAGATGCATGCCCAAGATGCACAGGACGTGCAGCAAAACTTTAATAAAGGAGAGGAAGGAAGCATGGACAGGGTGAGAGGAAGAGAACGTGGTGGTTGGGAAAGAAGGGCAAAGGGAGGACACAGGTTACAAATGCCACAACAATGAAGATGGATGACCTAGGATCTCCCCCATACCCCCTCTGTTGGGAGGTAGACCCCTCCATTCTAGCCATCCATGGGTACCTTTGGAATTGCATTTTCAAAGACTATAATTTTACTTTTAAACAAAACAAAGCTAAAACAAATCCCTCTGTATATGGGAGCATCTGTTAAAGTTGTTGCCAGTCCCCTTGACTACTCCCAGAATCCTTCATATTTGGAGAAACACCATACTGTCTTTCCCATATTCTATTCCCAGCAACCGTTGACTATCAGCTCTATACTGAAGTGATGTTGAATTACAAATGTCCCAAAGGCAGCAGAAACTTAAACAGGATTATAGTTTGTGGGATTATCTTTAGGTTTACCTGAATAAGTCTGTTGTTTGATGTCTGTCCAGTGTTAGTCTACTGGGCAGTTGCTCTTAAGTGTGTGTTTTTGCAGAGGGCGACTGTTTCTCAGTGAAACAACTGGATGTAGTACTTTAATATCAAAGGACTAAGGGGGAGGGAGTCAGGGGAGCGGAAAGTTAGATAGAAATGTACCATGCAGTGTCTGGTCTTATTATAGAGTGTTTGGCTGTTATTGTAAGCAAGTTGTTCAAAGTCCAGTATCCACGTCTAAGATTTCCATTTTAGCATCATTCTAAATATTTTGCTGAAATAGAAGCAGTGGGAGGGTATAAACAGACTGGATAGGAGGCAGCAATGGTCTCCATCACTGAGAAGCACTGAAGGTGGCTGAAACATAAAGGGAGGAAATGTGTTTTGAAAAGCTGTCTTCGCTTCAAAGGTAAAATGTGCCAAGTTATTTCCGTGCCAGTTAAATGAGCCAACTCAAGCCTGGATAGAGTATATAAAAGCAAACTTATTGGGAAACAGCTCTTGGGGTGGGCTAGTTCACTGTTCTCAAGAAACTAGACTAGGGATGTTGGATGAGGAGGGAGACAGGGAGGAAAAAGAGAAAGATAGAAAGCAGGCAGGCAGAGAGAGGGAGAAAAGGGAGAGAAGAAGAAGTGGGAGAGACCGAAAATGTCTGGATTATATAGAATGGAGTCCCTGGGGGAAGGGCAGCCCAGCCCCTGGGCTGGAACAGGAAGTGACTGAGGGATTTTGTGAGAATCAGGAGACCAGGTCTGCTTTGGTATGTAAAATATCCACCCTAGCCAGTTGTCCTGGGTCTGAAACCCAACAAAAAGTGCATGATTGACAGCAATGAGTTTCCTTCAAAGCTCTGGTAGAAGCAAATGAGTAGAGGGCAGTAGTTTGATTGACATGAAGAAGATTGAATGGGGCCTAATTAGGGTTAGAAATCAATATTCAACCTTTACAGGCACAGTTTTGAGATGCTCAAGACATCCACATTTAAATTTCAGGTGGAAAGAAAGTATCAGGCTGGAGACTGAAGCAGAGCTAGTGAGTGAGGAGCTTGTATCAGAGCTGATATGGACATTCCTAGGAGAAATATAATAAATACAGGTCACTCAGTTTGCCTCAAAAAATACCTTATTCTTTAATTGCCTGCTAATTCAGATTTCTTCTGTAAAATTTAGCAGAAAGAATTAAAACCCAGAGAAAAGTACATTGCTCACTTAGCTTATGGCTTTCCTCCCTCCTGTTAACATAATCACTACGAGCCTGAGTGTCACTATGTGCACCGCATTATTTATGTTCATCTTTTCCCCTTGGTTTTGATCAATCTCAGGCCATTTGATCAAGATCATGCATTAGAGGCAAGTTCTCAATCAACATTTACATCATGCTTGGTACATTTAAAAAACAAGTTAAAGAACTGCAAAGATGGCTCGGATCCTAAGAGTACTGGCTGCTGTTTTAGAGATCCTGAGCTCAATTCCCAGCAATGGATAATGGGCTCAGATGCCCTCTTCTGGCATGCAGTTGTATATGCAAATAGAGCACTCATATATAAGATACATAAATTAATTAGACAATATAAAAACAAAAAGAAACAACTTACTTGTCACAGAATTGATATGCAAAAGTGACTGTTGCAATAGTTAATCAGTTCATTCAACATTTGATGAATTCCAGTTTTATGAATAGAAACATTGTCTAAAATATCTTTGTGAAGAAATATTTTCACCCTTATTTTTGAAGATACTATTATTTTTATACATATACATATTATACATGTAAATGCACGTATACAACTACATTCACTTATATGTATATATATACATACATACATACATACGCATGTACCTTCAGGAATAGACTTTATGGCACAGATATTGAGGAATTAGGCTCTGTGTGGCTATTCATGGGGTTCTGTTAATTGTAGGGCTTACACCATTGTGGAAAGGTTCTGATCATTGCAGACCACAGAGACTGCACTGCAATATTACAATATTTGTTACCTAATTTTTTCACGCTGGAGGCTCAAATAATCCTTTTTAGAGACTAGGTTTGCTGACATGTATTTAGCCATGCTTAAACAAAAGAGTACATAGTTTAGGTAGCTGTTATTTAGTGTAAACTAATATTGACTACTCCAGATACCACAATGATTCTTTTCTCAGAATCATTTTATCCATAAAGAATAAAAGAGCTGTTATTTATTCAAGACCATCGATGTGTTACCTACAAAATGAGCAAATACAAAGAGACCCACATTGGATCAAATATCATTTACTGATGTTTAACAGCTGAGACTCTTCACCCAGATATACTCAGTTGACAAGCCTACTTGGCTCTCAGCTAACAGCAACTCCTTTAGCATTTCCAGGAATGATGAGGACAATGGCTCAGATGTGCTCTTAAAAGCTGAAAGCATAGCAAATCCCCAGTGGTTTTCATTGGAGAAAAACAACCCTGTTGGCCTATTATCTTTCTAGTCTTTAAATCTGATGGTTTATAGGGCTAGTGAAATGGTCTTACATTTAAAAGCACTGGCTACTCTTGAGAGTATCTGAGTTCAATTTCCCTTACTCATGTCAGAGGACTCAAAACAGTTTGTAGCTATAGTAACTTTGGCTAAGGGATTCAATCCCCTTTTCAGGTCCCCAAAGACTCTAATAAATATCATGCACACACACAAAACACAACATGCACTACACATCCAAAAAGAAGTAAATCTTTAAAGATGACGACAGGCTTGCCATTAGAGAAACCTTCTGCAAGTAAGTGAAATGAAGCTGATACATGAAGAAATAATTAGCTTCCGCTTCCCTTGTTTGTATGTACACTGTACATAAACAGAAGTAAGCATGTTACTAGGGGTCTGACATCAGGTTTTCCACGTGCTGAGAACAAACCCTATGATTCCTACCATTCACTTACCTCTGTGATGTCCCGATGGTTTGCAGTTTTTCAGCAATGTTGGTTTCTTAAATGCCTCTTAGCTGGCAGATACTGTGTTGATGACAGGGCCCACAGCTGACATGAGAAATCCCATGTCGGGGTGAAGCATCCTTACAAGGTTGCTATAGTGATGCCTGATGCATACTGATGACTGGGTACCGAGTCTTGTAGAAGAAGGCACTTGGGTGGGTTGGTTAGAAAGCCTGGTCTACAAAGTGAGTTCCAGGACAGCCAGGACTACACAGAGAAACCCTGTCTCGAAAAAAAAAAAAGAAAAAGAAAGAAAGAAAGAAAGAAAGAAAGAAAGAAAGAAAGAAAGAAGAAAAGAAAAAGAAAAAGAAAAAGAAAGAAAATAAAATTGGTATTTAAAAGATGAGCCAAGAACGTGGACTCTCATATGATCCTGTAAGTTAGACATCAACTATTGTCTTAGACATTTCACAAAGAAAGAACAGTTTTTGTGTAACTATGGCAGCTAGAAATATTACAAGGGAGAAAGGGGTTTCTAAAATTCGCAATATGTTCATAAGCCTGGGGTTCTAAGTCTCCCAGCAAAAACTTGCACGCAAGCCTTATGTGTTTGGTCTGTATTTCCCACAGGAGCTGAAGGACCCTCACTGTAGGGATGAGATGGCTGCAGCCCGTGGAGCCTTGAAGAAGAATGCCACCATGCTGTACACAGCTTCCCAAGCCTTCCTCCGGCATCCAGATGTTGCTGCTACAAGAGCCAACCGAGATTATGTATTCAAACAAGTCCAAGAGGCCATAGCTGGCATCTCCAGTGCTGCTCAGGCCACCTCCCCCACCGATGAAGCCAAAGGCCACACAGGCATCGGCGAGCTGGCTGCAGCCCTGAATGAGTTTGATGTAAGCACCAAGCTCATACATACAGAATGTGCACTTATCACATGTGTGTGTGTGCATATATATGTTATATACTTATATATGGCGGTACACATACATATGTTCATGAAGAATATATTGATTTTCTGCTCTTAGAATTTTTTTGGTAGGAAGATAACATGTTTGGTGAGTATTCCTGTTACAGGACATCTAAAATATTGGCAGAGTCTAGTATACTAATCTTAAAGTATATAACAATCATGTTTAAATGAGCCGGATCTCTTTCAAGTAGAAAGAATAGTCACTTCTAAAACATTCAGATGATCAATTTCATTATAAAGGGGACAGACATTGCAAGCAGCTGGGCTTAGATGGCATCTATACTGTGTCTCAGTGGAAAACTGCCCTTCATACCTTCAGTTTAAGTCAATGACCAGCAAATCCCATCATTCTAAACCCTACCTAGGAATGTAGTCTTGGTTTGAGTGCCCCTCTCAGGAGTACCACTTGCAAGTCCCATAAAAGACAACTTCCTGCATCTGTTCCTGCTGATGGCATATCTTAAGAGGTAAGAGGGAGACTTTCTATGCTTGTAAGTGCATGAAAGGATGCAGGCAGCAGCAGCTAAGGATGGCATCATATGTCCAAGATCCAGATATGAATGTGCTCATCTGTGTAGGCATTTATTCTCTATCACGTGATCCTGCATAAGCTCTAAAAGATACAAAGACTTACAAATACCCAGGCTCTGCATTCATGGATATTTTCTTCTACAGTGGAAATGGGAGGAAGGAAGTACAAAAAGAAATAGAACAGAATTTTTTTTTTTTTTTTTTTTTTTGGTTTTTCAAGACAGAGTTTCTCTGTATAGCCCTGGCTGTCCTGGAACTCACTTTGTAGACCAGGCTGGCCTTGAACTCAGAAATCCGCCTGCCTCTTGCCTCCCAAGTGCTGGGATTAAAGGCGTGCGCCACCACGCCCGGCCCATAATAGAACAGAATTTACAGGAGGTAAAAAAGAGACGAAGAAAGAAAGGAAAAGGAAAGGAAAGGAAAAAAAAAAGAAAAGAAAAGAAAAGAAAAGGAAAGGAAACTGTGTTGTTTACAAGTTTCTTAGAAATATCAGTCTTCTTTCCACTCTTCAGGAATTGAAATGAGCTTTTGACAAGCAATGACTAGGTAGGGGCAAGAAGAGAGAATTCTGAGGGAAGCAATGGTACCCAAGGTAAGATGGAATATAATAGAGGAAGAGTGTGTATTCTGAGGGTTCTGAGGTATTTCTTCTCTTAAACACTCTCTGTGAGTGTTCATACACACACACTCTTATGAATTTACACATACTTATCAGTGAATACATATGCAATAGTGTCTGGGTTTGGTGGCTGATTATGGGATGGATCCCTAGGTGGGGTAGTCTCTGGATGGTCCATCCTTTTGTCTTAGCTCCAAACTTTGTCTTTGTAACTCCTTCCATGGGTGTTTTGTTCCCTGTTCTAAGGAGTGCTGAGAACCAAACTTGGTTACTCTACAAGTGCAGCAGATGCTGGTCTTTCTTGTTTGTTTATTTTCTTTTTGTTTCACTGCTGAGCAGTCTCTCCAACCCATTATCAGGTTTTCTGTAATAATTAAATTTGAATTTGGTAATAAATTGGATGAATTTATTACAAAAATGGGGACTCAGTTATTATCTAATTTTATGCTGAACACTTTACCAGGAGACTCTCCATCTATCAAAAAGAAGAGTGTTTACATAGTATTTAGAAAACTTTTGAAAAAATTAATGAAACTGTTCACTTAATTTTGTTACTTATTTTAATTTTCATACATGAGCTGCAAATACACAAAATATAAATGTGCAGTGCCAAAACCAAAGAATAGTTTTTCTCTACTGGAGGGCAGAGTTCACTCCATGATAAGTACATCTGTGACATAGAATTGACTCTTTCAATGCCCTCCAGGCAAGAGCAGTAGGAATGCTGACAGAATTTTGAGCTTTTTTATTATTTTTTTAACTAAGAAAAATAAAATATATTAAGAGGAAAGAGGGTGGATCATGCATTCAAATATTAAAGCATGCTACACTGCTAGTTTAACTTAAATGCATATAGGAACAAACAAAAATAAATCTCTGGCCTTGAAAATAGTACAAAATCACAGATAATCTAAAGTACCAAAATATTCTTAAAATATGGCAGTCCTGAAACGTACTTCAGAATGGATGCATTGATTAGCCAAATTTTTATCTCATCCCTTTATTACATAATGGTTCATTTGTGATTGAATAGTAATCAGCAAAAGTGGTTAGATCATTTTCCAGAGAAGATAACAGAACTCTCCGACAGCAGACACGTCCGCTGCTGCCACCTTCTGTCCAGCAGTGGGATGGCTCCAGATCCCTTTCGCTTCCTTTCCAGACAGGCTTGAATAACTTTTACTAATAAGCATACCACTTGAAGCATCACTGTAGTATCGCAAAAGTCTTCAGGTTCGTAAAATTAAATTTGAGATCATCTAGCAAGACTCAAATGGTGATGTATGTCCACACCTTGAACATTTAAGACTTTCATTTACCACAATACGGCTTTTTCATGTAGGGTGCACAAGCCTTTGGGGAATTAGACGTGTGCACATCCGACCAATGTATACTGACTAATCTACTGATTTAGTTTTGTTAGTTAATGAGTTATTGACTAATTCATTTCACTGATCATAATATTAACTAAATATGTGTTAAACAAAGCAACTTTGCATTATGTTAATGACTTATACCAACCAATACTTTATTATTAATGGTCATTTGTTTGCAAGCAAAGAAAATTACATAGCACATTACCCAATGTTTAACATTTTTCAAAGACTAACAGAAATTAACATGCTCAGCCGTGTGAGCTGCAGTCAAGAACAACAGCTGTCATTGGTGTAGCTCCCGAATAGCTATTTCCCCAGTAAATGAAATTTGATTTCAGAACTTTCTGGCTAGTAGTGGTGTTATATTAAAATTTGAAAGAAATACACTACTACAACTAATTACTTGTAAAGTTTCAATCGTTTCTTATGTGGGCAAAACTAGATTCCTTAATCTTTGAATTTTTTTTTTCATTAAAAACAATAGGTTGCTTTTTATAGTGGAACAGTTTAAAATGGGATGGAGAATTTGGCCTTTGTTATTATCTAGGTATTCTAACCTAAGGCATCTTCCCTAAAGCCTACATGCTATTTCTAAAATGTGTTAGTCAATAGGAATAACTATAACAATATACTTAAAACATCATCATGAAAAGAAGGAAAGATTGAGGCAAAAAAAAATTCTCAGTGATTATGATTACTTACTTTATTCTCAGAGGACATAGTTAGTTCCCAGCACCTAAGTCAGGGGGCTCGACACTTCCTATCACTCCAACTCAAGGAGACCTAATGACCTTCTGGATATTGTATGTACCCAGACATATAACATACACTAATACACACACACACACACACACACACACACACACACACACACACACACGTGTGCGCGCACACGCACACACTAAAAGCAAACTAATTGTTTTGCAAAAGCAAAGATGAATTAGGTTGGCTCTCACTTTCAGAGGCTTTAGTTCAAGGTTAAATAGATTCTTGTTGGGAGCCATAATGAGGCAATTAAGAAGAACAGGAACCCATGATTGGACAAAATGTTCACCTTAGCATGGTATGGAAGTGAAAAAGAGAGATGAGAGACCCTTTATCCTTTTAAGAACAAGCCCGCCAGCTCCCATCAGCACCACAAACTGAGGTCCAAACCTTGAACACAATCTTTAAAGGACACTTATCCAAATCATAACCACAGCTATTTAAACAGATTCATTTCACTGAATGGAGAATTCCAACGTCCTGTTACTGACTTTTCAGGCAATATAGCCTTCTTGATAAATGACCTAATGGCTGCCATATACAGTAACAGTTTAAGTACGCAAAATCTCTGCAGTGCTCAAGTGGGAAGATCTATGTGAATACAGGACAGTTTTCTTGTCCGTATTTCTCTTGTCCTTAAGTTGAATTGGAGAGGTGATTTGTATTCATTGACAGCCCACAGTTTTCACATTCCACCTCTGCTCCTCCCCTCCCAAGCTAGGGCTGAACCCAAATGACCTTCATCACCATCATCACTCACAAAATCTACAAGGATGTCTTCCTAGAGGTTTTTTTTTTCCAATTTTTATTAGAAATTTTCTTTATTTACATTTCAAATGCTACCCTAAAAGCCCCCTATACCCTCCCCCATCCCCCACCCTGCTCCCCTACCCACTCACTCCCACATCTTGGCCCTGGTGTTCCCCTGTACTGGGGCATATAAAGTCTGCATGACCAAGGGGCCTCTCTTCCCAATGATGGCCAACTAGGCCATCTTCTGTTACATATGCAGCTAGAGACACGAGCTCAGGGGGTACTGTTTTGTTCATATTGTTGTTCCACCTATAGGGTTTGAGACCCCTTCATCTACTTGGGTACTTTCTATAGCTCCTCCATTGGGAACCCTGTGTTAATCATCAGGGAAATGCAAATCAAAACAACCCTGAGATTACACCTCAGACCAGTCAGAATGGCTAAGATCAAAAATTCAGGTAACAGCAGATGCTGGCGTGGATGTGGAGAAAGAGGAACACTCCTCCATTGTTGGTGGGATTGCAAGCTTGTACAACCACTCTAGAAATCAGTCTGGTGGTTCCTCAGAAAATTGGACATAGTACTACTGTAGGATCCTGCGATACCTCTCCTGGGCATATACCCAGCAGATATTTCAACTGGTAATAAGGACACATGCTCCACTATGTTCATAGCAGCCTTATTTATAATAGCCAGAAGCTGGAAAGAACCCAGATGTCTCTCAACAGAGGAATGGATACAGAAAATGTGGTACCTTCCTAGATTCTTAAGATTCTACTTTGGTACTGACCGTGGATCATCTCGCTTTCTTTCATGACTATCATATCGTGTAAGACGCACATCTGCAGTGGAGAGTTGAGACAATTTGTTCTAAGTCACATAGAACTGAATTGTTACCTTAACATCCCAAGTCTACATAATTTATCCTTTTTCTAGTTTTTGATACCCACATTTACCTTTTATATTTTCCTTCTCATTTTCATTTTTTGTGTTTTATTTCCAGTAATATTAAAATTCTCCATGAAACAGTAATTAGTTTTCCTGCATTGTTGTTCAAGGGATGTCCGTGCCAGGGATTGCCAATCAGCGACAGGGACAGATGAGCAGGATAACAGCAGCGCTGCCTGATGACAGTCAGGGACCTAGGCTGAGAATTGCACTATTTTCCTCTTGGAGAGGACTGTTGTTGGAGTAGTCCCTGACCAAAGGCTATCCCTACTGTGGGCTTCTCTCAATGGACATGCATGGTTATCTAGTTGTAAAACATACCTATTCAAAATATACCAAAATGTGGTTCAATTCAGGGTTTCCATCATAGAAACCCTTACAGGACACAGAGAAGAGATTTCTGGATATCTGTGATTATTAATTACTCCTGATTAAATTAGACCCTGAGTTAGAGGTAATTTCAGTAAAGAATGGAAATTCTAAGTTAGCTCAAATACATGACTTCAACAATTTCTTTTGAAAGAAACTAAAGAAGTTAAGACCTGTTGAAAGGTGACGTAATCCTCTTTTGCATCACTTCAAAGGCCAAGTGGATGTCTGTCCTATGGACACACTTGACCCATTAGGAGCTGTGAACCAGAGCTCTGGACAAATCATGGATTCTCTGAATCCCTAAACTTGTAGGCTATAGAACCACAAATAAAAATTAATGGAATTTAATGGAGACAGGAACTCTTACAATAAGCTCATTTTCTAGTCTCTTCTTGGTTATATCCTTTCATTCTCATGGCAACCAGCTTGGTTCATTACTAGGAGGCTTCCTTACTACATATATTCATTGGCATCATTCTGGGGACATCTGGGAAACCCCACATTAAATGGTGGAGATCCTTAATTGGTTTCATTCTAATTAAGTTACAGAAGAATGAAGATAGAAGAGAACAGAAGGACCCATCCAAATACTTTAAGTGTGCTCATGAGGGAAATGCAAGCTGTAGCTAGCAGTTCAAGAGCAATTAACAAAGTAGAAGACAGATGCATAAAAATGAAAGCCAGTAAGCAAACCTAGGACTATGCCCTACAGCAGGGCAATTTGAGATTCTTAATGCATGCTGTTGAGCTAAGCCAAGGCAAGGGTTCATGGCTCCTTGGGGGACTGGAACATCCATATAAATATCTATCTGGTCTGTAAATCAGTGGAATAGAGAATTAATTGAACTACCCAAAAGTCCTAGTTTCTTTAGGCTCCTTCAGTAAAGATCTCTGAGGTCAGGGATATAAGCCCCTGACCTAACTTAATCTAGACAGTAGGCTGAGGGATTTTCTCTCCAAATAATCACAATATTCAACATATTCAATGTTGCTGTTACCATGTCTGCTGTTCTTTATTAGTATTGTTTTATTCACATTCGCTAATATTTGCCCATCAAATGAATGGACATCATAAGAATCACATATAGTTCTGGGATCCTGAAGCAACTGTATGACCTGGATTGAGAAGTCTTGGTTCTTACTCCCAGCTCTTCAGATAACAGGGTATAATGCCAGCTACTGAGGTGTCATATTTTGATTTGGGTTTTAGTGTAAAGTTTAACAATAAGATAGCTTAGATCTTTCACAGAGATGCAAATGAGAAATACCATTGAAGATTTGAAGGACATAAAAGAGAAAATACTCGGAAGATAGGTACTACAGAGCATTAAGCATTAATGTTGTTGTATGCATTTGAATGAGTAATGTGCTCTTAAATCGTGTGTGTGTGTGTGTGTGTGTGTGTGTGTGTGTGTGTGTGGCTGTGTGTGTGTGTGTGTGTGCATGAGTACATGTAAAAGAAGAGTAGATGATCCCTAAGGAAATGTTTACTGAGCAACATATAAAAGTGAAACATAAACTTTGAAAAAAAAAAAAGATTTAGTGTTTATTTTTGTGTGATTATGTGCATGCACATGCATGCGTGTGTGTGTGTGTGTGTGTGTGTGTGTGTGTGCATGTGTGTTGCATTCAGTAGCACACAGAAGTCAGAAGAATGTATCAAATCCCCTGGAGCTGAAATTAGACAGGTTTGTAAACTGTCTTATGGATGCATGGATCTGAACTCTGGTGCTCTGTAAGAACAAGTGACTTTTACCACTCAACTGCCATCTCTCCAACCCTATAAGAGATAAGGCTAAGAGGATGGGTAGGAAGGTAGCTCAGACAAGCTTTCTAGGTCTTGGGAGGAGCTGGCCTTCATTTTTAAGTATGAGAAAGTGGTGGGGCTGGAGAGATGGATCAGCTGTTAAGAGCACTGACTCCTCTTCCAGAGGTCCTGAGTTCAATTCCCAGCAACTACATGGAGGTTCACAACCATCTGTAATGGGGTTCGATGCCCTCTTCTGGTGTATCTGAAGACAGCTACAGTGTACTCATATAAGTAAAATAAACCTTTAAAAACAATAGTGTGAGAAAGGGGATAATTGAGAAGGAAGAACATGGTCAGATCTGCTTTCAAAGAGCTCTGTGGCTTGGGGTGGAAACTGAGTTTGAATAAGACAAAACAGTAGGACAGGAAGACTGATAGACATAAATTGTGAAGGTCACAACTATACCAGGAATGCACACTGCAGGAATAGGTGACGCCAAACCTGAAGAAAAAACCACCTTACCTTGGGGATCGTGCTTTTGCTTTTCATACACAAACAGGGTTTTGGAGAAGTTCTAGATAATTAAGGAAAATAAACATCTTTCTTCTAATTATAAAATTCTGAAATTCTTTATGGGAAATTCAACCATTTGCTCTTATTGGGGCTTGTAATTAATTACATAGCCATCAGTATTATCAAAGACCTAAGCATGCATGATGATCTATGATTTGCATACTGATAAAAAAAAATTCCACATCTGTGGTTTTCTAAATTAGGTCAAGCTGCTGCTTTGAGCTCCTTCAAATGTACATAGTGTGCTCATTCAACTTACCTTTATGAGAAATTGTTTCGTTATTTATTTGAGAGAATCCCTCACTATACATCCCCAGGTGGGGTTCTTATTCCTTTGAACTCTATCTCCTGCGTGCTAGAATTATAGGTATGTGCAACTGCACCTGGCTCTTAGGTAACATTAAAAAAATAACATAAACAATAGGAAAACCTAGTATGAACAACTTACTGCAGAATTCAGCAATTCTCTGCCACTTCTTTGCTTTCTCTCTGTGGAGTGCCTCTCAATTTACCTGTCCCTTCTTATTCACTACATCCTGTGTGTTTAAGCATGCAATGGTGTTCTAGCATTCTTTATCATACACTGACATCTGGTGGCCAAACACTACAGTGATACCCCGTATCCTTGTCAACAGAGAACAAGATTTAAGTAAATACTGGGGCCCAAATCCCAAGGATACAAGTTTGTATACGACTACCTCACTATGGCCAGGCTTCAGAAACTGTTTGGTCTCTTCATAACAATTTTCTGTACATTAATATTAGGCAGTAAGAGTATCTAATACTTCTTTTGTAAATGTCCATGAGGTAGAGGTAATGAAGGGTGTAGCTCTGAATGAGAGTCTCACAGCGGTGCATAGATGGAGCAGAGGATGAGTCTCTGTGTGGCTGTGGGACACAATACACCAAGTTTCTCAGTCACCTCCCCTGCTTTCTCTCCTTTAGACCCACTCACCAGGTACAGTCACCCACAATCTAAGACACATGCTGTGGGATGCAGACCTAGATCTTTTTTTTCCTAAGGATTTTGCAACTTAAGAATAATTCTGACAGAAGTGTTCTGTTTATTTTTGTTTTGCTTTCTTTGTTTTTTTTTTTAATGTGGTGGGGAGGGTTGAGGTAAAGTATGTATACATTGTTTGAGTGTAGAGTGTTCATGCATACCTTTTTCAGTATGTGCACACATACATATGGAGATCAGTAGATGATCTCCAGTGTTGATTGTTAGCAACCTCATTTTATTGTTGTTTGGGACAAAGTTTCTTATTGGCCTGGAACTTTTCCCAATAGTCTGGGCTACCTGGGCCCTGAACTTTAATTTCTAATATTCATGGAATTATAGGAATGGGTTTTCTTTTTGTTACCTGGATTTTGGCAATCCAGGCTCAGGTCCTGAGCCAAAAATTATTTACTCCAAAGCCAATGATTATTTATTTCCTCTTAACAATATTTTTTTCAAGCAAGTATTACAGGGTCATTTAATTTTATCTTGGACACTTCAATCCTGACCAAGGACACTACATGAACAAATAGAAGAATGACACTTGAAGTAGTATTTTAATAATTACCCTTTAGATTCAGGCTTTAAATCATTGTTATACTTCTTGAGAAAAGTGTACGAATCTATATGTTCTATGAGTCATCAATTTTCTCTTTTGAGAAGATTGGCAGGTTTTACTTTTGCCTTAGTACACTTTTATTTAAAATAATTAGTGCTAAGTGAAACCCCAAACTCTAATGGAATTGATGCATGTAGTAAAGACTGTCCACATGGGACAAACAGTATAAATTTGATTTTTACAGATTTATTAGTTGTGCTTCAATTTTGGGAACCACATGAGAGCTTTTTCTGATGATGTGATTATGGAGAAGTATGTGGTTTATTTAAATAGCCCAATAATTCATACTTAGGGTTCCCATGTGATCAGTGCTAATATTTTAAATAAACTTCTACTTATATGTATTCTGTCCCTGCTTGTTTGAATGTGCATCTTGAGCACTCAGATACTCACAGAGGCCAGAGAGGGCATAAGAACCCCCAGGATGGGAATTACAGGCAGTTCTGTGGTACCCACTGTGAGTGCTAGTGTTCAAACTTGGGTCCTCTGGAACAGGAACAGGTGCTCTCCAACGTTGCAAAGCTATGATGAGCCTTCCAGGGCTCCTTTTTATGCTTATCCTATGAGATGAGTATTCTATCCAAATAATACATTGCAAATGTGTTAAGTGGTTATTTATATTTTTAAGATCTAATATGTCTCAGTGACACAGCACTCACATCCACAGACAACATACTACCATCCCACTTGTCTCAAAAACTAGATTTCTTCCCAACCAAACACTTTTAGATGTTTCTCACTCTTTTTTCTCAGTGTTGACTTAGTGTTTACTATTCCTTATAAAGTGTCTTGAGTTCTCCAAATTTTCTGATTCCCTAAGTTTGTTTTGTTTGCTTGGTTTTTGTTTGATTTTTTTTTGTTTTGTTTTTTTGTTTTTGTTTTATTCTTGAAACATGGTTTCTCTAGCCCTGGATGTCCTGGAAATCACTTTGTAGACCAGGCTGGCCTTGAACTTTCAGAGATCTTCTTGCCTCTGCCTCCCAACTGCTGGGATTAAATAATGTGTACCACAATACCTGGCTGCCCTAAGTGTGTGTGTGTGTGTGTGTGTGTGTGTGTGTGTGTGTGTGTGTTGTGTATTTATAAGTCATTAAGCAAAAGCTATAGAAAAACACATACCTCTATGACCATATATAATGGGCAAGGTTCACCCATTATTTGGAACATAACACTGTAATGTAGACCATCACAGTTATCCTGGCCATACCAGCAAGCACTGGAGAGTGCAGTGTAAACCAAGTCCAAATGCTGGTATTTTAGTCCTACGATGCATGTATCTTTCCCTCCGTGATCCTTTTCCTCAATCTACTACACAATTTCAGTAGAATGGTGAAAGGATGAAGGAGAGATACAACTTCATAATAACTCTCTGAGGATACTCCACATAAGCATGATGTCATGCAAGTAAACTAAAATACCTTGTGTTCAAATGAAGCTTCAGAGAGGGTCTTATTGGGACTGGAGAAGGTGAAGTCAGTAGAGTGCCTGCCTCCTGTTCATGAAGCTCAGGTTCAATCCTCTGTACTTCACACTACTAACTCTGATGACTGATGCCTGTAATCCAGCCGCTGAGAAATAAAGGCAGGAAGATCAGGACCCTGAGGCCTTCTTTTACTCCACAGACAGTTTGGGGTCAGCCTGGGATACATGGAGGCCTTGTCCCAAAAATATTAAAATAAAAAGAACCCACAAAAGTCCTGTGTAAGGCCCAATCAGAATATCTCGCTCATATCTGTCCTCAGAAAGGGCCCAATCAGAATACCTCGCTCATATCTGTCCTCAGAAGGAGTTTCAGGGAGGTCACTTAGTTTCCCACATATAAAACTTTCCCTTGCTTAGTGGATGAGAAAAATAATTATTTGTGCCTCTTTTTGTTTTTAATGGTTTGAGATCACCTTCAAATTTAATATCAGGTCTTTGGACACTGAAGACATTAGTGGTGGTCACCTTGACACAGTGTTCTGTTCCTATTTTTCTTTTAAATTCTTCTGGGCATCTGCTTTGAAAGATTTTAAACTGGACCACGTCATGACACAGCAAAAGCAGCAGATTGCATCTTGAAGGAGGCATTGAAAGGAAGAGGGCAGAAAAAAAACTTAGTCACAGTTGATCTTTGCAGCACACAGTTAAACAGTCTTCAAGGCATGGTGTGTGAATTTATAATCCCAGCACTCAGGAAGCTGACTTGGAAGGAGCCATTAGCTTGAGACAAAGTCAGACTACCCATTTAAACCTTGGTGGGCAGTGGTGCTGCACACCTTTAATCCCAGCACTAGGAAGTCAGAAAAAGGTGTGTCTCTAAATTTGAGGTTAGCAGGATCTGCAGAGCTAGTTCTAGGACAGCCAGGGTTACACAGAGAAAACATGTCTTGAAAAACCCAACCCAAACCAACGAACCAAATAAATAAAAATAAAAAAAAAAAGTAAAGAACACCATCACTAAATTAATAGATAGATAGATAGATAGATAGATAGATAGATAGATAGATAGATAGGATAAAAACAGAATTTATTAAATTACACCATTTACATCTTTTGTCCCAATATTAATTTGGGGGTAGGACATAAATAATTCAAAAGGTAAATGCCATATTTCTATATCAAAATAAAAAGTGTAAAGCTTACATTTTATGGCTTAACTTATTCCAATAGCTGCTCATACATTGGAACTGAGGTCCATATTGAGTGACAGTTGTTGCCTTGACTCCATTGTGATTCTCAAGTTACTTTCCCTTGCAGAGAGAAGCTGACCAGATGGACAAAGAAGTATAGAATCATCTTTATCTGAAACCAGTAGCATGTTCGGCACTACCAGGTGCCATGCTTACTGACCACAGTAAGATTTTCATACCAGTAAATTTGAATGTGTGACACCAGCCTTGTAATTCCCATTTCTGCAGTATTATACTTTAGACAATATTGAGACTGCGAAATATCACTGAGCAGATAGACGTTTCCCAAAGATTGTATTTTTTAGCAAAGGTCATTCAGGGGCTTGAAGAAGGGTGACATTTGCAGTGATCTGTGGGAGTGCAGACTCACTTTTATGAGGAAGGATAATGGCCTTGATTTGCCATCAGCACCGAGGGTATGACAGCTTGTGACAGGTGGATGTCTGCTGCTATCACTTCTGATTCTCTTCTCACTACAGAACAGAATCCCTGTTGCAATCTGGGGCACCAAAATAACCTGAAAGTGACATAAGGCAAAGACTGGTCTTCATTATGTCATTGTATCATCTATGAGATGATCCTGCAGTGAGCAGATAGGGAAAGTAATTTGTAGTCAAAATGTCACGCTGTGTGTGTATATATATGTATGTTTTGTTTTCCTCTTCTTACTATTTACAATTTTACTAGTAATCTGTTTTTCTAATTTCATTTCTATTACTACAGACTAGACTTATCTATATCTGTTAAAAGTCAAGGCAATTAGCACAGAGAAGCTGATGGTCCAACCAGATATAGATAAGTCTTCAGAAGACACTCCTTTCCAAAGTGATTGTAGGTTGTGTCAATCTAACAGTAAAAATTGACCAGCCCAGTCCTTAAGTTAAAAATCCATAGGGACACAGCTATTTATTGGAGTGTCTTTAGCTGGAACGTGTGTTCCCTTTTTGCAGTAGTGTGTGTGTGTGTGTGTGTGTGTGTGTGTGTGTGTGTAAGCCATTGGGATCAATATGTGGTTTTAATAGTTAAAACATTATATTTTCTTAAAAATAAAAAATTTTCTAATACCGCATTTCTCAACATCAGTTGTTAAAGCACCTTGCTTCTCTGTCAGCTTCAGCCTGTGCTGTTGTATGGCAGCCCTAGACAGAAGACTTATTTTCAAGTTATGACTGGCAAATCATGGTAGTGAGAATTCCATTACAGTCTTCCTTCAGGTCAGTTTTTATATGTGGCAGAGAAGACACTAACTTACTTCAGTAGCCACTGTTTAAATTCTACATGAGAAACAAATACAAACCAGTTTTTCCGAGCAGACGTTAGCTGGGGTCTAAGTTCAAGGGTCATCTATCATTTTGCATTATTTAATTAACTTTTGCACAACCTTGTAATAAGTTATAGTTAGGAAAGGCTAATTTTTGAACAATTAACTGCTGCCAGGCTAGAGTAGAATACTCTAGACAGATCCATCTCCTGACTAGACAAGCACGGCTAGCTTGGACTCAATCCAATCCTGTTTAGCTGTAATATGGGCCTTACATAGGCTGCTCCAGCTGAGTGGGAGTAGGGGGTGTGACAGAAGAGGGGGGGAAGAGGACCTGAGGTTGGACAGAGAAAGTAGGAACTTTTGGTACCACCAAGAAACTGACAAGAGGGATGTAAAAGGGAGAGGAAGCAGTTGCCCATGCTACTACCATGTACTATGCATATAGGTGTGTAACACTGACTCAGTCCAACAATTTACTGGGTTCCAACATTCTTAGACAGCAGAGTTCTGAAAAACACTTAAGTCTTCTGTCTTCCAATCAACTCTTAACCACAACTTTTTAAAAGAACCTTTTCAGGAATAGCAACCGCCCCCCCCCCACACACACACACACAAACAAAACAAAACGGGAGGGCGGTAGCAACAAAACCCTGAGGATTTTTGTGTATCTTAATTTATATACTTTTTTTTGGTTTTTGTTTGTTTGTTTGTTTTATTGGATATTTTCTTTATTTACATTTCAAATGTTATTCCCTTTCCTGGATTCCCTCCATAAACCTCCCTATCGTATCCCTCCATCCCTGTTTCTATGAGGGAGCTCACATACCCACCCATCCACTCCCACCTCCCTGCTCTGGCATTTTCCTACACTGGTGCATCGAGCCTTCACGGGACCAAGAGCCTCTCCTCCTATTGATGCCCAACAAGACCATGTTCGGCTATATATGCAGTTGGAGCAATAGGTCACTCCATGTGCACTTTTTGGTTAGTGGTTTAGTTCCAGGGAGATCAGAGGTGTCTGACTGGATCATATTGTTGTTTTCTGTATTTGTCAGGATCTGGCAGATCCTCTCAGGAGACAGCTATATCAGGGTTCTATCAGCAAGCACTTGTTGGCATCCACAATAGTGTCTGGGTTTGGTGATTGTATGTGGGATGGATCCCCAAGTGGGGGAATCTATGGATGGTCTTTCCTTCAGTCTCTGCTCCACACTTTGTATCTTCTCCCATGGATATTTTGTTCTCCCTTCTAAAAAGGACAGAAGCATCCACACTTTTGTCTTTCTTCTTGAACTTCATGTGGTCTGTGAATTGTATCTTGGGTATTCTGAGCTTTTAAATTAATATATACTTATCAGTGAGTGCATACCATGTGTGTTCTTTCACCTTTTTTTTCCCAAAAATTTTATTAGATATTTTCTTAATTTACATTTCAAATGCTATCCCAAAAGTTCCCTCTACCCTCCCCCCGCCCTGCTCCCCTGCCCACCCACTCCCACTTCTTGGCCCTGGCGTTCACCTGTATTGGGGCATATAAAATTTGCAATACCAAGGGGCCTCTCTTCCCATTTTCAATTTTCATTGGGTTCCCTCGCTCAAGATGATATTTTCTAGTTCCATCCATTTGCCTAAGAATTTCATAAATTCATTGTTTTTAATACTCCATTGTGTAAATGTAACACATATTCTGTATTCATTCCACTGTTGAAGGACATCTGGCTTCTTTCCAGATTCTGGCTATTATAAATAATGCTGCTATGAACATAGAGGAGCATGTGCCTTGTTATATGTTAGAGCATCTTTTGGGTCTATGCCAAGGAGTGGTATAGTTGGATCCTCAGGTAGTAGTAGGTCCAATTTTCTGAGGAACTATTTTCTTTGAAATGTATCCCATTTGCACGCTACAATGTATCTTGTGGCAGCACACTTTGACTTCTGTGGTATACTGGCTAGTTTTTGTGTCAACTTGACACAGCTGGGTTATCACAGAGAAAGAAGCTTCAGTTGGGGAAGTGCCTCCAGCTGGAAATACCCCAGCTGTGGGGTATTTTCTCAACTAGTGATCAAGGGAGAAAGCCCCTTGTGGGTGGGACCATCTCTGGGCTGGCAGTCTTGGGTTCTATAAGAGAGCAGGCTGAGCAAGCCAGGGGAAGCAAGCCAGTAAAGAACATCCCTCCATGGCCTCTGCACCAACTCCTGCTTCCTTACCTGCTTGAGTTCCAGTCCTGACTTCCTTTGGTGATGAACAGCTCTATGGAAGTGTAAGCCGAATAAACCCTTTCCTCCCCAACTTGCTTCTTGGTCATGATGTTTGTGCAGGAATAGAAACCCTGACTAAGACAAATTGGTACCAGCAGAGTGGGGTATTCCTGTGATAACCTGACCATGTTTTGGGGAAGACTGTGGAAGGAATTTGGAACATTGGGCTTGAAGATCCATTCATTGTTAAGAGCTCTGTCAGATGTTGAGTAGGAGCTTGGAAGATAATGTTGAGAACAGTGCAGAAGATGGAGGTCTGGCTTGTGAAATTTCAAAGGGAAAATTAAAGACTCTTTCAGGGCCATTGCTATTTTGATTGGGAAGATTCTGTGGTTCTGGTTAGCTGGGGCTGAAGAATCAGCAGTGATTAACAAGATACCAGAACTACTAAAGTGAAAACTTTGCATTACTGGGACTATTGATGCTGGTTAGCTGGAGCTAAGAAATTAGTGGTGATTAAGAAGGGACCAGCATCACTGAGGTGACATCTTGTGGGAAGTGTTTTCTGAAAGCACAAAGAGGCTGTGTTCCAGAGATAGCCAAGGTTGTACTCCTGCTGCAGTGGGACTTGGAAATGTGTAAGGGTCACCCAGGTGATACTGGTTTTGAAGGCATGAAGGGGTCATGCAGAGCAGCTGAGGCCATGGAAGCACTGTGAGAGGTCATGGAAGGCCATTGGTGAAGGTGCAGCCTCAGTTGCAAATGATGGCACAGGTCTGAAGGGGTCATGCAAAGGAGTTGAGGCTTGCCACCATGAAGAGAGCCTATGAGAGGCAGTTGGTGAAGCCTAGTTAAAGTGGAAGACAGCAGCGTTTTGGAGATGCCAGTACCATGAGATGACCACCAAGAACAGCAGCAGCAGTGAAGTACAGGCAGCTTGAGCCTAGAAGACAAGGTGTGTGCTATAAAGGGCATGGCTGGAGAAGTGACCCAAGCCCTTGGAGGAAACCAGAAGATCGTGAGTTGGATCCCAGAATAAACCCTTTCCTCCCCAACTTGCTTCTTGGTCATGATGTTTGTGCAGGAATAGAAACCCTGACTAAGACATGTGGCCTCACTGTACCTGGCATATAATAGACTCTCCATAAACATCAAAGGAACAAGGAATGAGTGAATAAGTGAAGGTACCTTCTTGTACCAGATGAGGCAACATCAGTCAGCCATGTGAATGAAGAGGTTTTCTTATGGCAGGGAACCTCACCTTCAGAGGGAATAGAAAGTAATTGATAGGGTAAAGATGTTAGCAAGAATAAGAAAAAAATGATTTATGTGTGTTTGATGTTGTTAAGTGCAAATCAATATACCTTTCCTTCTGGATTTTGGAGAACATCAAGGTTTCAGGCTAATCTGCCTTAGTGTGTACTTGTGTGTGATTCCTTCCCAGAACTTTGGCCACTGAGCTATCTCTTTCCTTAAGTCAGTCCTTTGCCCAACGCAGTACCCTCCTTGATTTTTATCTACATCTTTTCTCTTTGTTTTTCTTCTTCATTTTAGACCATTGTGTTGTTATTTAATACATTCAGCTTTTGTCTCATTTGATCATGGGTTTCTCTAGAATTTTGTCCTTTATGGCATGTGACTCTCACTGAAGGGCTTCTATTGTGAGTATCTCCTAAATTATATTTGGTTTTCCAGTTCCAGCCTCTTCCCTGAACTCCAGATGTGTACTTGACTCTGTGCAAAAATCTGAATTTGCATGGTTCTCTGTTCTTTTAACTGCATTGAATGTCTTCATGAGGTCCAACATAGCTTTTCATACACACACACCCCACATGGTGAAGAAGGGAGAAAGACAGAAAGAGAGAAAGAGAGAGAGAGAGAGAGAGAGAGAGAGAGAGAGAGAGAATATTAAACTACCTTTGTTTATCTGCACCTTCACTCAGTCCTCCCTCACTTGCAACCCTGAGGTCGACCCAGTCACCCTCTCACCTCTGAAGGTAACACTGTTGGCAAGGTAAACTTCAAAACAAATATTGTGATATCTTCTCCATGACCTCAAATCATTTCAGGTGGGCTTGTGTACATCTCATCCCCCATCCCTAGTTCTGCACCTGTCCTGTATTTGTCCATAATTAATCATTCATCACCCTTCAGATGTGTGGTCAATTTTAAATTGACATCTTTCCCCTCATGATCTTTGCCTAGCCAGTGCTCTCTCTTTTATCAATAAGCCCATTCTTTACAGACTTTCTTTATTGACTTTACTTCTTTGTTGTTTTCCCCTCCCCTCCCCTCCCCTTCCCCTTCCCCTTCCCTTCCCTTCCCTTCTTGCTTTCTTGCTTTCTTTCCCTTTTATCCACTTTATTTCCTGAGAAAACAAGTTAAGGAAGGAGAAATGCTTTCTTTTGACATCTGACACAGGGTGAAAAGACGGACACAGAGTAAAGGCCTTACCTCATGCACACAGCGATAAGGGAAGCAATCCGTGTTGAAGGTGCCCTTCACAGGCCTGACAGACCCTACTTTACAGATTCTTCCTGTTCCTTGAAATTCTTAATTCATCAATGGCTTAAACCATAAATTGCCTCAGAGCCTTCAATGTCCTTTCTGGAAATACCATCTTAAATATACCCACAGATATGCCTTAATAATTTCTTAGAAATCTAGCAATGCAATTAGCAGTCACATTAACTCTTTCATTTCCTTTCCTAATTCTTCTGATTGCTTCAACCACTATTCCTCTATTTCAACACAGTTCTATGTGCAGAGTAAAATAAAATGTATTTCAAGCTTTGCCATAGAGCAGCTAGTGAGGTTCATCCATACTTTCATTTGCACTATCATCCTATATAGAAAATAAATGTCTGATGAATGAATGCTTAAATGCATATGCTAACTTGTTAATTTTAATGACTACTCAGTTTATGCATATTAATTTCCCAGCTGTTAGACTGTTGCTTTGCACACTCCTTCAGAGCAGTTCACCTTTGTGAGCATTCGGGACGGGTCAATGAGCATACATTATCATTTTAGTCAGCTTAACACTTTGTGTTATGGATTTCTCAATGTATCACAAAGAGGTGATACAATTTAAAGTATTGTGAATAGAATTATATCAAAATCAGAAGTTCAAAAGTAAATATGATATTCTTATTAATCAAAAAGACCATTTCTAAGCCGTGCAATGTTTCTTGATAAGTAAAGTATTGCCCATCATTACTAAGACGTACACTCTCTTTCCTATCGTAAATTGGCTGCTTATAAGATAGACAAAAAAAGATAGAAGAGTTTATGTTCAAGGTATATGTGTTTCCCGTGTGGCTAGTGAACTAATTTCCCTTTCATATTTGTAGACTATTGATACAATTTTTCTCTCATCAGACATGAAATTTGAGTGTATAACCAATTTGTGGAAATCACCTCATAATTTATTAGGTTGATAACAGCAATTAAGTCACAATTGCTTCTGAGAAATACAAATTGACTTCCTTTCTAAGTGGATAATTTAAGATTCTGAACCACAGATGGGGGGTGTAATGTATTTCTGGGATAAGAAGTTTGTTTTTACAAGTATTAAACTTAAATTTTCTAAGTATTGATAATCCAGTAATGGATGATTCAGTTGATGAATTACTCTGTGGCATTTCTTCATTTTCCCTCTCACCATTTATCATCTGATTGTTTATGGATGTGACAAAGGAGAGGATTTTAGGGGAAAATAGATCAGCATTCCTATGGATTTTCCACCTGCTAGAAATTATAAACATTCAGGAGGTCAGGGTTGCTACTCTATTGGTAGAGTGCTTGCCTATCATGAAGGAAGCCTTGGATTTCATCCCAGCACAGAATAATAGTGGCATGATGGTCCATAACTATAGGCCTAGCACTGGCAGATGGAAGATAGACAATTAGAAATACAAGTTCATTTTAAGCTACATGATGAGTTTAAGACTATCATAAGGTTATTAACATAAACAATGTTTCAAAATGAGTTCTTCCCTTGAAGACCATACAAAAACAGACAGTAGGATCTGCCAAACCATCACTGACTGACACTAATTGACCCATACCTTCAGGAGAGATTTCCAGAACTTAAGAAACTTCAAAACCTTTTCTTCCTTGGCATTCCTACTCCACTGACACCTGCCTGTTCACACAGAGCCCTCTGTGCTCATGTGCACACTGCTGCATAAGGCCTATGGGTTTTGTTTACAATGCATGGAATTTTAAAGTAGTTCCTTTTCTCCATGAGTCATGATCAAACATTATGAAAATTTAAAATAATCTGTCTTTCTAGATAAACCGTGATCAAAGACTTCATAGTGGAAGTTTATCAACAATGGGTTCTGATTTGTTCAGGTAGACTCTCTTCTCACTTTTAGCAGAAATGGAATCTGTCATCTTGACAGGCCATTTCTCATTTACTCTAAATCTGAAGGTCCTGAACCACAGCAGACACTAGAGCCTACTGGAATGCACATGTCTACCTAACCATCAGCATATTTGACTGCATTTATTGTGTTCACTTTCAAACCCTAATCAATTAATAGCAAAAAGTCATGAATTGTTTATGCAGAAACATCTCAGCAAGCTGCAGAGCTGCAGAAGATAGTACATTGAAGGATTGAAGGGAAAGCATTCTGCTTGGTGGTGTTTCTTACAGGGACTCTCTCTGTGTCTCTGTCTGTCTTGTCTGTCTGTCTGTCTGTCTGTCTCTCTCTCTCTCTCTCTCTCTCACACACACACACACACACCATACATACAAAAAACAACAGCAACAATAACAGAAAACCAAACCCATTGTATAACCAAGAGCCAGCTGGGTAGTTGGGATGAGAAATTACAAGTATCCCAACAAGCAGAGCTCAGGAAGAAAGGCGTGTACACGGTAGAGTAGAAGGTAAATTTCTTTGAGTAAGGTCACCATGAGCTTTAGAGAAGCACCAGGAAGGAAGAGACTAAACTGTCTATAGAGTAGAATTTATAGCACAGCAACTAATGAAGGACACTGGATATAGCAGTGTAGTCAGAGACAATTAGCCAGAATCCAAGTGTCACAGGTACAGATACTAGAGATGAGGTTTTAGAGACAGAGATTAGACTAAACTTGCTAAGCATCTTGAAGGCAACATGAAGTGAGGTGGAGTGGAATGGTATTTCTTTCGGCTATTGTTGCTGAGTGATTCTGATTCTGAGTTCTGGGTAGAAAATATGGCCCATTATTTCTTCCTTGAGGAATTTTGCCATTGCTCACAGAAAGAGTGTGCTAAACATGGACTTGCTGAACTACTTAGTAATATCCTAACTGACACATTTCCAGGTTGGAGATGTTAAACTATTATAGGATGTCAGGGAGTTATTGAGGTTGAAGTGGGAATGTTAGCAAAGTGCTTGCCTTGCAAGCATGAGTATAGGGGTTAAGATGGCCAGAACCTCCAAAAATGATAATTTCAGGTGGGTTCAGTGGCCTGCCTATAATTTCAGCTGTTGAAAGACAGAACCCTGGTGTGTTGACTACTTCTATGTCAACTTGACACAAGTTAGAGTCATCTGAGGGAATGGTCCCTTGAGAAAATGCCTGTATACGATGGGGCTACACACAAAACTACAGTCTATTTTCTTTATTATTGATGGTGAAAGCCCAGAGGGTCCAGCCCATTGTGGTTGGTTCGCTGGAAATCCTACATTCTAAAAGAAAACAGAGACAAGTAATCCATTAGGAACAAACCAGTAGCCGGGCGTGGTGGCGCACGCCTTTAATCCCAGCACTCAGGAGGCAGAAGCAGGCGGATTTCTGAGTTCGAGACCAGCCTGGTCTACCAAGTGAGTTCCAGGACAGCCAGGGCTATACAGAGAAACCCTATCTCGAAAAACCAAAACAAACAAACAAACAAACAAACCAGTAAACATCAGTCCTCCATGGACTCTTCAGCTCCTCCCCCCAGGTTCTTGCCCTGCTTCTGTTATTGTTCTAAATTCCTCAAGTGGTAAACAGTGATGTGGAAACCTAAACTAAATAAATTCTTTTCTCCCCAGTTTGCTTTTGGTTATGGTGTTTGATCAAAGCAATAGAAACTCTAAGACATTTAGTCATGGAGATAAGGCACGGATCTGATTGAGGGGGCCATACCTCAGGATATAAAGTATGAGAATATCAGTCCTGGGCTCCTATACACACTAGAGAGACACCTACACATATAGGCATGTATGCACACATGCACAGACACACAATGGGCTCACATATATGCAAAAGTTGTATATAGAGAGATAGAATAAACAGATTTAAAAATGGCATATGAGAAAAAAATAGCTGAACAAGTAAGAATGTTGATTTGGACTCTTGATGAAGTTAATGTTATAATATAGAATGACCCTAGGAGAAGAGAGCTATTTAAATCTATTTGATCATTAATATTTATCATTCACTCTGCATCTTGTATCAGTGTATTCTGTTTAGGTGCATTTAATTTTCTTAAGAACTCAGGAGTACAAATATGACTAATATCCCTCTTTTCCACCTGAGGTGTCCAAAGTGCTCAGTAATTAAACAATTTGGTTAACTAGGAGGAGTTATTACCAGAGTCCTGGTCCAACTATACCACTGTAATGGAACCCTCTAGATTGGGCAACTTTTAATTAGCAGAATGTTTCTTCTCAGAGTTTTAATAACTATGACATTTAAGATGAGATGCTGATGTGTGTCCTCATCTGGTGAGAGCTGTCTTCTACCTACAAGATGCACGCTCTATTGCTATATCCTATGGAGAGGGGAACATTTTATTTCTATGCAGCCATAGGTGGGAAAGCAGCACAGCACAGTGCATGTGAAGCATCCTTTATAAAGACTGCCACCTGTGAGGGGCCCGGAAGGCTCTAATCACCGCCAAAATGGGCTGTTTCCAAATTACCATATTAGAGACATCTGAGGTTTGAAACAGACATTGTTAGAGCACAGCACACCCAACTTTTACCATTTGAAACTGTATTTATTTTAGCCCCACGTTACACTGATGTCTACCTTTCAACAAGACAGACTTGAGACAAGGAATCTCTGGGAGTGAAATGTCTTGTTTAGTGTGTGCCATGTGGCTTTCTGGAAGCCATTTGTCCTGCCTGAGCACTGTTTATTTCATATGTGAGTGGCGATATCCTCATTTCTCATGAGCATGCTAGGGCTAAGAAGTAACATAATAGGCTCTTGTTCCCTTTCACACCAGTGAGGGACTTGGATGTCATTGGGAAAATAAGGGCAAGGCAGCTCTTCTACATATTGTTCTGGAGATGAGGTGATGGTAGGTCACCCCTCCAATAATGAGAAGTGGCAGATGTAAGTGGCAGTTGGTGTCTCAAGGGTCTTTGCTGGACAGGACATTTTGTATCTCTCACAAGTAGACAAAGACTAAAGTGTTGGAGTGACTGATAATCTAGAGTTCTGAGAAAACTACAAGGATAAAGAACAAACCCTTGAGATCTGTCTGCATACAAGAGTAGATGGGCCCAGAAGTGGGAAAGAAGAACTGGACCCCCCCTCTCCCATCCCCCATGGATCTTATAATGCACCGTGAAATTTACCTTAGAAACTGGGTAGTAAATTGCACTAAGAACACAGAGACCAGGGTCTGAAAGAAGTAAGGAAAGTGGTCAGCAGTGTGGAGAATTGAAGAAGTCACATGATCATTTTCTCAGCAAATTAGCATAGCATTTCCTCTTTGTAAAGCTTTCATGGTGTGGTTTGATTAAGTCATTTGGACACTGGCTGATCAGCCCACAGTGTGACGCTCAGGATGGCTTTTCTGTTGTTGGTTTTCTTTTTTCAGAATTTTGTCCAATATCTTTTGATCATCTTCATCCCTTTCTCACACACCTCTCAGACCCAAGACCCCTTTCCTACATACCTAAATTGCATCCTCTTTTTTCTTCTTTCTCCCCTTTCCCCTGCTCCTGCATCAAGTATACTTGGAGTTGCCCATATACTGCTGAGTGAGGGGCCATCCATTGGAGCATGGTCAACCCACCAGCGGCCACACCCTTAAACAAAACCTTCTCTCTCTCTCCAAACAATTTTCTGTTGCCAGCTTTTCAGATAGTGGGGGCTTCCTGCTCACCACTCTTTCTACGTTGTGGTTTTGTCTGGCTTGAGATAGTATTGTTCTTGTTCGTGGAATCTCGGGATTCTGAATGCTACCTTGCTTTGCTAGGATTAGTTGTAAAACTATCTTGTTCCAGGTGTCTAGAGTGTGCTCAAGACACCATGGTAACCCACTGCATGTCCATGAGCACTTACATGAAGTTCAATTGGCTTCCATCACATTTCATAATCCAATTAGTATGGGCAGAGCTGAAGGCCTTCAGCCAGGTTATTCCTAACCTTTGACAAGCAACTGCTTTTAGCAATCTCCTTTCCTCTTCTAAACTGAAATTAATATGGGCTTAGGTAGATACCACTTTTAAAAAGAATTAAACATGGATAAAAATACTCTTTAATTACCAAGCCATTATCTTTGTCATTTAATTCCAATTAAAAACTGAACCGTGTAATTACAAATAATATCTTAAGTAGGTAAGTGGCATAATTAGTTTGTTTTTAAGTACATGGCTCAGAAGAAAGAGTATGTTATCAATATGGCAATTTGCAATTTTAAAAAATTAAGGCAAATTTTAAATGATGTTTAGAGTTTTTCCTGCAGCTTCATAAAATAGATGATTTCAACTCATTATTTTTCATTCCAAATGTTACTCCAATTAGGTCAAGAGAAAGTTTTCATGTAAAGATTCACACTGAGGGAGCTTGGCACGGAATAACAAAAGATAGAGAGATATCTAAGTTGATTATTATATACCACAGGGAGAATGTTTAAAATGGAGCAAATACCATGCTTTTGATTTGGACATCTTGGTTAATTTATTATGTCAAACTTGATTTATGTAGTCTTTAAAAGAACTATTTAAAGCATTCTTGCTTCATTGTCAGTAGGAAACTTTCACTTTCGGTTTTCAATGCTATAAAACTTTTTCAGAATTATTTTTGTCTTCCTATAGCCATCCTAATACAACACGAGAGGACACCCCAAGGGTTATTAGTTCTGTACTTCAAAGAGGGGTGACTGACTTTAGATGATGTTAATTTTGCTATGGCTTATATGGGTGCCAGGAAATAATTCAATACACAGTCCAATACCTTCCCAGACCTTGATCTCACGATCGTCTCTATGACTGTCATGACCTAGGTGAATTTTGAAAGGCCAGAGCAACAGGAAGACTGATTCTAATATCTCCACCTGGGCTTAGGTCTCCCTGTTTCCATGCTCAAATAGAAAGATTTCACTGAAGCAATAGCACCATGCATCTCTGAAGTGCCTTCTTCAAATACCAAAGAACAGAAAGGCTTGGATTGTTTACTAGGGAGAAGAGAGAAGGGGAGTCTCAAAGCCTGGCCAGTTCCAAACATCCAAAAAATCAAGCTGGACTACTCCAATATTCAAAAGTAAACAGAGTTGGAACATGCTGATAAATAAACAAAAATATGCCCACATTGTCTCTTATTCCCAAGGAAACCTTGGAAAATTATCTCCTAACTTGAATGCACACTGTTAGATAGGTTTTGGGGGCTTCTTTGTTTCAGTGATGTTTAGAAAGATGCATTCCTTTAGAAGAGTGTGTTTGAGAGATGTGAAGTTCTATGAGGTAGTTTTGGTTTTGGATCTTTAAAATCATGGCAAGTGGATGCTTGCGAGGGCGTGTTGACATTTACTCTTTTCTTCTGCTGTTCCACTTGGAATCGTCATGCTGGACAGCAGGTGATGAAGGTCTGGTGGTTATAAGAGAACACCATTATTCCTTTCTTGCTACCTTGAACCATGAAAGTAATAAAATTTCAGGACGCCTTTAGTTTGCAGGGTTATCATGAACAAGAAAGGAATCCACAGGGCTCTCTGGCCACTTCCTTTTACTCTTTTCCATGCCTATAAAATTTTATGTGGATAGGCCAGTTATCAATTAGATCCACTCTTCATATCAACAAAATGTCATTTTGTTGTCGTTGTTGACATTTTGTAAATTCTATATATCCCGTGTGACTCAGCCACTCTCTGCATGGCTCAACTAACTTTGAATGTCAGAAAAGCATAAACATGGAGGAGAGAATTTCTCCCTACTCATTTTGTACAAGCATCTCGTGACTCATCACCACCCTTGGGTATGCAGAAAGGGTTGTTTACATTTTTTTAAAGTCCATTTAGTGCTGAACATATGCATGGATGTGGGACCATGGACAATCTTCCCGTGGCCATGTCTGTCCAAAAGAGTGACTTTTCCCTTCTCTCGCACCTATTAGTTTCCAACTGCTTCCTAGTAAACTCAAAGCATTCCAATTAATATTTTTAAAAAATCCATGGATGTCCACATTTTCTACTTCTAGAGTGGTACATGACATCTTAGCCAAGGCGAGTAAGACAAAAGAAGGTGAAGAGGATGTTTCTCTCTTCCTTTCAATTCTTGTATCAATTGTGTGTGCTGCCACACTGTTGAGAGCACTCTATTTAAATAAAAGATGCTAATCAAAAATTCTATACCAGTTAAATAATGAGACTGAAGATAAGCAATATAAGAAGTTATTAAACTAAGTTGAAGGATTTAAAGGGATATAACCAGAGATCTGGCTCGCAACTGTTTCATATGAGTACATCTGAAAATACTAG
>CACVCL010019535.1:0-55000 GCA_902729485.2 Mus minutoides | reverse complement strand
ATTAGCGTTTCTTTAGGTTTTCAGTAAAAAAAGAAAAGATAAAATCTATCCTAGGCCCAGAATAAATAAATTTTATGGTAGGATATGTTAATATAACTTCCTGTAATATAGGTCTTTGAAAATCAACTCTTAATCTTTGTAAGGAAGATAGTATAAACATACTTTGATGAGGTATTTCTTAAATTGCAATGTCGGAGTTAGGTGCATAATCATTATATATTTTATGCACCAACACAAAGGCAGGACAATGTCATGGGGAAGGGAAAGGAAGAGGAGGGGAAAGGCAGAGAGGGCAAGCAGGGGAGATTGATTTTACTATATAGACACAGCACTGATGTAGAGACACAGTGCAAGATGGAGCAGGGATACCTGCCTCCAGTGTCAGGCTCTTTATGGAACCTCCTTGTGCAAAAGTAGACTACAAAGAGGCATGGGGTCCCCAAGGTTCTCCACATGACTTCTGTTGCCGTTCGGACAGGTAGGCCTAATACAGTGTGACATGGTGGTCAGATACTAACTAGAACATTTGGTGATTATAAACATTTCTTTTCTACCATTTTTTGTAAGCCAGAAGAGAATACAGAAGTGAAGATCACTTTGTCAATGGCTGCAGGAGAGTGTCTATGCTCCATTTGCGGATGTCGGGCATGTACTTTGTGTATGAAAGAGGGAGTTTTGTTACCAATATCATTTTTCTAGGAAATCCTAGGTGCTTGTGGATTTGAAGCGCTGCCTCTCCTCTTCCTCTTTTAGAGCCTGTCTATACTCACCATTCAAGTCCTCAGGATTCTTGGACTCAGGTCTCCCTCTACTGTTAAGATTTTCATGTTTTAAATGTAGTTCTTCTTTGAGAATTCCATTTAAGTGTATGGTGTACTTTTGTTATGTCTTCCCCTTACTCTTCCTTCTAGATTATTCCATCTTCCCAATCAGTCCCTTCCCAATTTCCTGCCCTCCTCTTGTTCACTCAATAATTTCCTCATGTTCATAAGGAAGTGATTATTAGTGTTTACAATATGAATACGAATGTAGGATCACCCACTTGATCCTGGACAACCAACCAGGTACAACCCTAAAGAAAACTGACTTTCCTTCTTCTAGCCACCGACAACTACCAATAATTCATCAATCCGATGTGGGAGTTTGTGAGCTGCTCCCCTATCCATATTGGAATTTTGGTTAGCTTGATCATTTACAAATCTTGTCCAGGTAGCCAAAGCTGTGGCGTGTTCAAGAGTGCAGTTGCTTCCTCATTTTGCCAGAAGGCACTATACCTTGGCAGTCTTCTCTGTTCTTGGCTGTTAGAATGTGTCTGCCCTTCTTCCCTTTGTCCCTGAGCTCTTATTTTAGGCTCTGCACTTTGAGCAATTGTGGGTCTTCATATTAGTCCCAATCCACTGCAAACAAAATCCACTGCAAACAAAATCTTCTCTGTTGAGTAGTATATTCATTACTATTCTATTTCTCTGATAAAACATGATGACCAGTGTAACTTGTAGAATACAATTGATTTCAGCTTACAGTTTTAGATTCCATCCTGGCAGAGAATTATGGGAATAAGCACACTTGGGGAGTAGAGCAGCCAGCTGAGAGCTCACACCTTAAATTATAAGCATGAAGCAGAGAGGTTGATCTAAGTGGGTACTGTCAGTGAACTGCAGGGGAACTCGGATGTGTGTACATTCTGGATCATATTTTGTAAAATCGACATTTAACATAAAGGGTATTAGCTCCTTGTAGGATGTTAACTTGTCTAGTGTCTTCTGCTGAGGTACCTAAGGACATCTGTTGTGAGACTCTGCTGTTCCTACCGGGGAAGGCTCTCAGTGCAGCTAGTGTATAAATTGTTGATTGCAAGTCATATCTCACTTATCAATCTTCCTAATTCTCCAGTGCTCTCTCCTTGAAGGCCACAAAGTCAGTGTCACTATCTCATGGGAAAGGGCCTCCCCACAGATGGCCTTAACCAAGAACACGGGCTTCAGATAAGAGTTCCTGTTCTTAATCTATAGATTACATTTATCGGGAGGGGGAAAAACTTTCTCCAGAACTTCTCACTATCTTGATTTTTTTGTCTCAGTATCTGGTTTCTTTTCAGGGTAGGGCTGTCTTGTCTTTGCTTCAGTTTCACTTAGAAAACAGGCTGAGGCAGGTGTCTCTCCACCATTCACACTTCTTTTCTGATTTCTTCAGAATAAGATCATCCTGGACCCAATGACGTTCAGCGAGGCCAGATTCCGGCCCTCCCTGGAGGAGAGACTGGAGAGCATCATCAGTGGGGCCGCCCTCATGGCGGATTCCTCCTGCACACGTGATGACCGCCGCGAGCGTATTGTGGCCGAGTGCAACGCAGTTCGCCAAGCACTCCAGGACCTGCTAAGCGAGTACATGAATAATGTAAGTGCTGGGCTCTTGGCCCTTCTCATCTCAATGGTTTGCGCTCGGGTGCTCTTGTGATGAAATCAGACATAGGAGGAAATGAGGACTGGAAAAGAGTAAGGTTTCACCAAAGGACCACTTGGGAGGAAACCTGTGCTCTGACTCTGTTTCCACGAGTATTTTTGAGATGGAAGAATTGAGGGGAGTGTAAAATCTCCAAAGATCTGTGGTTTACTTGAGTCGTGTCTTTTTGGTCATTTTTATGGTTGCAATTTGACTTAAGTAGGAGTTCAGTTGGTGAAGGTGGATGATTGATGGAAGCAAGGGAGGCTGTGCCAACTGGTCCTTTACAAAGTGCATTTTTCAAAGCTAAGAATAGCAATAGATGCTAATCTTCAACTCTGAAAGGCATTAATAAGCACAGCAAGTTTAAAAGTGCTTCTGCAGGTCTCATAAAGTGGTAAAATTCTAACTGCCTGCAAACTTGGAGGGATTCATTAGACCTATTCTACAGGAAGGAATTCTAATGAGTGAATTTCACTTAAGTGTGATTGCAGTCTCACAGACAACCATTCTCTCTGTGTCTTATAAATTGTGACTCTGTGTGTGTGTGTGTGTGTGTGTGTGTGTGTGTGTGTGTATGTGTATATACCTGTAAAATGCAAAGTGATTGAATCTATATTCTTTGCTTTGAAAGGCACTGGACTGCAGTTGTTTATGTTGCTGTAGAGAAGTGCCCAGCATTTGTGTTTAGGAGTGATCAGTGCTCTCCCTGTGTTGCAGTCTCGTCTTTGAGAGGATCCAGTACAAGTCGGGAAAAGCTGTCAGTAAATTTGGCACTTAGTTCATACTGTGTTGTCAGAATGGCCTTCCTGGTCCTGAGGTACAGGGATGCTGAGAAATCTGTCCACATCGTTTGCATTATAATGCAACATCCCCAGGCAATGCTGAGCCTGAGCAGCCTCCGTTACCTAGTGACTGACTTCTATCTTAAATAAACACACGCAGCTTAGTAAATCAGTAAATCAGCAGGGTAAACTTCAAACAAGAAGCCAGCATTGGCAGTGACAGTCTTTTCCCCGTCGTTTGAAAAACAAGAGGACATATACTAGAAATAGACCAGAAACTAAACTGCCAGATTTTATTTTTTCCTGAGCCAATGAGGACTCTGCAGGAGAAGGTGCTTGTAGCCATGCCTAAAGTTCTGGATTACATCTCCAGGTTCCGAATGGTGAAAAGGAGAGAATTGATTCTGACCTCCACATGTGTGCTATAGTATGTGTGTGCCCTATTCCAAAGGAATAAAGAAATATAATAAAGAAACAAAAATCAATTCCCTTTCCATGAGCCTTCAGGTGGTTTGATTTTCAGAAGATTCATTCATTTCAGTAGAGAATGGAATGTGGATGTCTAACTAGACATTTGTGAGGACATGTTTGCAGCGCATGCTGTGATCTGGCTACATGGATGTTATGTAGAATACATCTAGAGATGTTGGGGGCCAAGGGCTCTCCCAGCCTAAGCAAATCTTTTGTGTGGCAGACTTATAAAAAAGGAATGCTCACATAATCTGGAGCTTGCTGTATTTGTGCTTACTTTTAACAGAACCTTGGCAGGGCTGGTGTGCTGTTGACATGTATGCAGACTTCTGCTTTATCTTAAGATACACTAGGATTCCCATCAATGAACCATTATTACCAAAAGAGGTAGAGAAAGTAACAAAAATAATGATGGTTGGCAACTTATAAACAAATCAGAATAGACTGTGTTCCTGTGAATAGAAGCCATGGGCTATGATAAGAAAAAAATGAGACAAGTGAAATGTGATGTGTGATTTTCATTTGTTGTCTAGAATACTATCAAATCAGGTTGGTTCCTTTTTGTTTATTTCTTTGTTTTGGGTGTGCATGCATGCATGCATGTGTGTTTAGTTTCAGTGTAAGTTCATACAGACCAGCTTAGGTTGGTGCATTTTGTGGTTTCCTGAACTTCAGTTTCTGGTAGTTTGGTGAGAATCTTGTGATACAAAAATGGTTTGTTCTTTCTGCTCTCTACTTTCATATAGTGGCAGAATACACAGAAGGCTGTAATTTTCAAATTCCCAAGCATACAAATCCTGTTCCCATCAAAGACTGAAACAAAACATATTCCATTTTTGTCCTTATCCAAACTGTATGCTGTTCAGTTGAGCTTCCCACTAGTGACTTAAGGGTAGAGCTGGATGCAAACATGCCACAGTTCTTAGGAACTGTATTTATTTCTACTTCTATGAAATCAATGTGCTTATTTTGATATAGCACATATTAATTTAAAGAAAATTGTATATATCCCAGTCTTGTCTTCAGCTTCTGTGGCTGTAAACGCTGACTCAGCCCATCATTCCTAAACAGTTTTTTCCTCACCCCATTCTGTAAGCTGTGGGAGTAAATGCATTAGTTATCACATGCATATTTTTTTTGCTAATGTATTAATAACATTAAGATGAGAAAATCATGAACCCAAATAATTATAGATTGAAATCTCAGGATAACAGTCATTTCTGAATTCCAGAAATATCCTACTTGTGGTGCCCCAATGGCACCCAAAACAAATGAAGGTGCCAGACTTACCAAGTGATATGGAATGCAGATGGAGATTGCAGAGGCCCACTGGGAAGAAACTGATAGAAAGATGAGTCTTCCCAGGGGGATGGGTTTGCAAATGTAGGTATTGTTGAGCTCAGAAGGAGCTCAGAAGGAGATTGCTAGATATGGCTAAAAATGTGTGTTTAATTAATCTGTACATGTGTGATTTGAAAACCCCCCAGAAATTGTGTACTTTTAAAAGATACTGATAAGAGAATAGCCTAACTCTGAAGAAGACACCAGAGACTAAAGCTGGGATCTTAAAGCAGGTAGGGGTAGGAAAAAAAAGGGGTTTTCAATGGCCCTAAGATAGTTCTCAATTAGCAAGGCCTTGTATTGTTCTAGTCAGCTTCAGAACCATCCTCAAGTGAAACTGTTCTTTGAAATTTCCAACACTGATAGATTGCCATTATGGTATACATTGGGTCTAATGAGTAGAGGCTCTTTCTCAAAAAAGAGGCAGGTTCTGAACATGTAAATTGGTATTGCTGCTGTCCGTGTTATTGGTGTAAATTATTCCGAAGTATAAGGAGCCCATAAACTGTCCAATGGAAGCTGTTTTATGCACCTTAGTTTGGGAGCATTAAACATTCTTAATTAAGATATTAAAATTAAATTCAAATATCTACTAAATTTAGCTTATGTGCCAGAGGGAAAATGGGAACTTAGTGATAGGATACAAGAGAACATGGTATTTTACAGAGAAGATTTTTTTTTTTTATATAATAGGTTGACACATTCATTCAACAAACGTATAAATGAATCCTTTGTGCTAGGTATCACATTAGGAAAGCAGGTGTGAAGAAAGCAAAGCTTTCTGCTTTCCCAGTGCCTGTGCTCCAGAGAGAGATGATGAGCATCCTAACTGTGAGTGCTTTGAGCATGAGTTATTTCAGATAACGATGAGCCCAGAGTCAAGAGAGAAAACCCAAAGAAAGAGGAGGGAGAGAGCCATATTGAGCCCCAAAGACACAGGCACATGAAAGGATGACAGATCAAAGACCTTCTCGAGGTAAGGAACAGAAACCATAAGAGCCAAGGGCCTTGCTTATGAGCAGGTATCTAGTACACCAGGATGTTTATGAGGGCATGAGTATCCATTGGCACAGGGCCTTATGCATCATTGCACAGGACTTGGCTGCCATGTTAATGCGATGAGAGTTCAAATGAGAGAGGAGAGTGGATTTTCAGGAATCAAGAACAGTCTGTAAAGGTCTAATAATAAGATAAATGGAAGAAAGGTCAATAAAAGCTGGATTCTGGAATAATCCCCATTAGCATGGTCTCCTTAGACAGAGGACAAGAGTAGAGGTAGACTAAAGTGTCCACATTCTGACTGCAATTTTAATAAAAAATTCACATAAAATTTAAGTTATTCATGTCTGCTGTATAATTATAAAATAGACATCGGACATCATGAACAAGATTTACATGCATGTCAGAAAACCTTATTTGATTTAAATTGTACCAAGAAATCTTATTTAACTCCAATGTAGTAGCAATTTGTAAATAGCTTACTTGGCTGCTATGCCTGCATACTTTGATAGACAGAGGGTATTTGAATGGGCGGTTAAGTAGAAAAATTATGCTTCAGAAATCTGTCACCAAAAATGCCTCTAAGTATTCTTTTGATTATTATATAGGACTGAAAAATAGATTCTGTGTCCTAAGTACTCAACTACAATTCAGAACCATAAAAAAAGTTTAATCCTTATTCTAGGTACTAAAACGGTAATCATGCAACACTGAGAGGCAGTGAGCTGTTTTCTTCTTCATGCACAATTCACTGATGAGCCTTGGTGAGAATATGGAATATCATGGGCCTGGACCATGTGTACTGTGATGGTGTGCGACCTGGTTGAATTCTATATGCATATACTCTTTGTATAGCTCAAAATCCTTTACTGTTTATGTGTGTATGTGTGTGAATATGTGCACATGAGTGCAGATGTATATAGAAGTCAGAAGAAGGCTTTGGGTCAAATCTGGGTCAAATTCACCACTGTGAGTGCTGAAAAGTGAACTTGGATCTGCAAGAGCGGCAAGCCCTATTATCCATCAAGCCATCTCTCTAGCCCCTCTACATGTTTTATGTCTATTAACGGATGGGACTAGGGAGATAAATAGGTAGGTAAAGTGCTTGCAGTGGAAGGAGTGGGACCTGAGTTCTATCCTCAGTACTCATGTAAAAGCCAGGTATGCCAACATGTGCCTATCATCCTTCCTCAGTAGGGATAAGCACAGCTAGATCCTGAGGGATCTATACCATTTAATACAGCTAAACTGAAGGAAGGTATCCTAAATTCAACCTCCAGTCTTCACATGTGCCTGTCAAAACACAGTAACACATGCATGTCACACATGCACACACACACACACACACACACACACACACACACACACACACACACGCACACAGGTGAACATGCACACTCACATGCTTATACAATTAGAGAAGCCTGCACAGCAAAGCAAATATTCATTTGACTAGAGGGCCTTGGAATTCTCTGCTGTGTTAACTTATAGCTGGGTACATTTTATTTGTATATTTTTAAAATTAAATTATAAATGAAATAAATGAATCCATGGCTTTTTCATCCCCTTTGAGTCCTTTCAGTAGGTCCCTGCCCTTAATTTACCAAGCACTACTGAAAGTGTGGTAATTAAAGAACACAGTAATACACTGTTATGGAGTCAAATACATATATCTAAGACCATGCAATACCAGCGTCCCATCCTTAGCTCCACAAGAGAATGTAATATAACTGGAAATATCAGTAGCTGTGAAAAAAATCCATGCTGAACGGTTAGTTATAGGAAAATAGTGTTTTTGTTTTTTTTTCATTTGTTTTATCTTCAGCATATAGCTCTAGGAGAGGAGCAGTCCATCTTGGTAGAAAGGGCATGACAATTCTGGAAGCAGAGAGGTCACATTTCATGCACACACAGGAAGCAGAGGAAGAAAAAAGTGAGACCACTCTTTAAAACTGAAAAGTCCTTCCTCAGGGATGGACTTTCTCCAGCAAGGCTCCCTCCTCTGAAGATTCAAGAACTTCCCCAAACAATGAACTGGAGAGGTAGTGTTACTCATAGGTGAGCCTAGGGGAGATTTCTCATTTAAAACACCACAGGGAGCTTCTTCAAGAATCCGCTTATGAGGGCTCTGAGGATGCAGTAAGGTCCACTAAGGTCATTTACAGCCTTATCCTCAGGTCCAACCACAGCCATGTTTGAACAAACGCTTCCTTGCTCTTTAATTTATTCAGTTTTACATCTTCATACAAGGATGTCTGCTATGTTAGTGTACTTCCCCCTAGACCCCACCCTTCCGATTCTTGTCCCTCTTTCTCCCGTCACTCCCTATTGTCGCCTTGACAGCTCCACATCTTTTGGATCATGTTCAAACATGTATTTTTACACATCTGTAGAAAACCTTCTTCCTCAAAGTCATATGACATAAAATGAGGTGATCTCCAGGGATACAGGACCTCGAAAAACAGTGGCCTTTCTATTGTTCTTGCTGCATTTTGCTTTTTGTAGTATGATACACATATGTAATCATTGTTAATAAAGTGTATGATGCGAAACTTGTAATCTTATTTCTTACATACAATTACTGTTAAAAAGTGGGTGTGTGCCTTTATAATGCTTATAAACTTTCAGAAACAGACTATGTGCCTAATACATACAAGCTTGTGTTATGACTTGATTTAAAAAAAAATGGTTGTCTTGTAAATGGTATTTTGTAATCTATTTTCTTTACTCAATATTTTGTTAATAAGTTTCCATGCTGTGATGGTTTGTATATTCCTAGACCAGAGAGTGGCACCATTTGAAGGTGTGGCCTTGTTGGAGTAGGTGTGTCACTGTGGGCGTGGGCTTAAGATCCTCACCCTAGTTGCCTGGAAGTCAGTCTTCCACTAGCAGCCTTTGGATGAAGATGTAGAACTCTCAGCTCTACCTGTGCCATGCCTGCCTGGATACTGCCATGCTCCCATCTTGATGATAATGGACTGAACCTCTGAACTTGTAAGCTAGCCCCAAATAAATGCTGTTTTTGTAAGACTTGTCTTGGTCATGGTGTCTGTTCACAGCAGTAAAACCCTAACTAATACACATGCCAATAAATATTCTCTAAACAAATGCTTCCTGACTGCATAGTATTCTGTTATGTGACTATATCATAATCGACTTTGAAGATATTTACTTTGAGTATACAGATGGATATTGGAAAAGACAAATATAGAAACCTCCTTGTCTAGGCAGTACAGTGTGATTTAAAATCAAACTATGACAAAGTAAAAGATTCAGGAAAGATATGAGTACAGATCTGAAGTTTAGATGAATTTTAGACTCCCAGGAAGTTTTAGGGCATCAAACATTTGCAAATAAACAAAATGTAATTTCCTCTGAAAGCTTGTATTGGCCTTGAATTCATGGCTATATTCATGGATGACCCTTAGAATAAACATCTGAGTTAAAGGTGGGTGCAGAAGCTGTATGTATCTGTTATGCTGACAACTCAGATGCCCGAGGTCTGAGGATTTTCTGTTCAGGGGAACTTGGTCAGCCCATGGAAAGAAATCCCAAATTCAAATAAATAAATTCCTAACAATAAATCCCCCTGGAAATTACCTTGTGTGCATTTTTTGTGTGTGTGTTTGTTATTTTTACTGAGTAAGTTTAGTTTTATTTTATCTGAAAAACAATCAGGTTTCCAGGAAATTTAGGGTTATGTATCTCCATACAGCTAAAAGTGTCCAAAGGCCTAATGAGCAAGCCTAGGGCCAGGGTAGAATTCCTCTCCAATCTTTTGAATGCACAGATAGATATCCAGGAGTGCAAGGAGACTTGTGTGCAAGAAGTTATGAGTGATAAACTGGACATGGACTGTGCCGTTGTTTTAGCTGATGCTCAGGTTTCAAAGGGGGCATTCAGGCAAAGAAGAGGACATGAAGTCTGGGGACACTGCTGGATGGTGTAACCCAGGCCATTAGAAGGAAGCCTGGGTTCTCAGGTAGAAATGGTACTGGGATATGACCTAACAAAATAAAATTTAATTTTAAAAAAGTGAAAAGAAGAGTTAGTGTCTTATCTATTAAAGAGAAAGATAGAAAATATCACTCCTTGAAGAACTTAACACAAACCACTGGCCATTTATTTTCAGAGCCCCAAATTGAATAATCACAGCAGGCCAAGTTTTAGCCAGAATTTACTTTGAGGCTCTTCGGGTGTACTAATCAGGATACCTTAGAGAAGACAATAGCATTGTGGCCAGAGGCCCTTGTCTCATTTTTTTCATACTTTACTTTTAGAAAGTTCAGGTTCATTTTATTTTTTTGTTCTTTGATAATTTCATACCTGTGTACAATGAAATATATATCATATACAGTCCCCACTCCCTCCCCAAACCCCCATATATGCACCACATCATGTCTTTCTCGTAATTTCATGTAATCTTTTAAAATATCCTACTAATTGCAGAAGTACTGCATATATGTAAATGAGAGTGGAGCCATCCACTGGAGTAGAGTTACCCTACCAGTGGCTATGTCCTCAAAGAAAAATGCTGTTCTCTCCCTCAGCTGCCATCAATTGCCAACAACAAGGAGCCCATTTGTAATATGTCCCAAAGTATTTGTAAAATTGAAGTTACAGCAAACTTAGTTTAGATTCTAGAACCATTAGAACCCAATTAAAGGAAGCTATCCTAACTTAAAATTGACCTAAATGACTAATTATAGGTTAAACCTCCAGTGATCCTAATTACTAAATTGTGATCATAAAGTATTTTTTAAAAAGTGAAGGGAACATTTGGGAATATGTTGAAGGGTCAAAAGATTGTCAGACTTTCAAGGACAGACATGGAATGCAAGATTATGAGTTGTGATCATGAAGGGGGTATGATGTATGCAGGAGGTTCTTTGCGACATTAAACCTGTACCAAAAAAGAGGAGAAGCAAAGTAACTGAGAGTAAAGCGATCTATGCCTTGCAGAAGGATGATGCTTTCAGGATGGTTTTAGGAACATGAAATTAGCAACCCCAAGCTTCATTATTACTCAACTAACTGTGGCTTCTTTAAGGAGCTCTTCCTGCATACAGAAAGAAAACAGTATCAACAAAAACTAAAAATAGAAATTATCGCAACAGCAAAACTTCTCAGTGTTCTAGCCAGTTTCTTTTCTGCAAAAAAAAAAAAAAAAAAAAAAAAAATCAATCTCTCAGAGAGTCCTTGAAAGCTAGTCTGAGTCATACAAGGTCAATCAATATGAAGAGGAAGAGCCCAAAGCATTATGGGATAATCAGGAGTTGTCTTTAGCTTCGTAAATGAACAGGGTTTGCTGACAGCCTAGCCTGCCAAGTCATCAGTTTGGTCATCATAGCTAAGGCAGCTGGGACAGCCCAATCTATCAACTGATCTTCTCAGGAGAGCCTTTACATCACCAAACTGTCAGAGAGATTAGAATGCTGTATTCTTTTATCAAACATATGATAAGCCCTTTTTCTAGGTCTTCAAAGTACACTTCAAAGTACAAAGTCATGCCTGGGACTGGAGTTCTCACTCTCCAATATGTTGTTCCAGAGATAAGCTTTGAAGCCTTCTTTGTTTAGGCACGACACTGCCTTGGTCTCACAATGAAATGTATTGCTCTTAATTCAAGTAGGACATAATTGCACTCTTCAGAATTATTTCATTGGTGATAATGTGTCTTTGTCCAGGGACACAAACTCTTTCAGAGACTTTGTATGTAGTATCACCTTTGATTGCAATGTTCTTTCTAAAACCTGGTGAAGAGGACTTTGCCTCTGAAATTTAGCTTAAATATGTTCTCTTGATTGCTTTAGCATTCTTAATTTGGTAGTTATATCTGCCATATTCCAATGATATCACCTCTGTGACTGGTTATCTTGCATTCCACGGTTGGAATTTAAACTCTCATGAAGAGAGTAAAGATATAGTTAATAATTCCCAGAATTGAGAGCATCTAGCCTAGCACAGTGTAGGCTATATAGAAATATTTCTAGTGAACAAGTGGATTTCACTTCATCTCCAACAACAACAAAAATAATAACAATAATAATATTAAAAATAAAGAATTATGAGTATAGAAGAAAGAACAAGAAGAGGAGGAGACACAAATCCCATATGTCTTTAGCACATTAAGTCTTACTTTTAGGATGGTGAGTCCTCCTTATGCATTACTCAACCACTTGATGAAACCAGTTGATGAATCAGCTAAGATGAACTGTTTGTTTTTTTGGGTTGTTTGTTTTTTGTTTTGTTTTTTTGTTTGTTTGTTTGTTTGTTTTTGTTTTTGCTTCACATTGCTATATTTAGCCCATTCTTTCTAGTTCAACCTTTCCTTTGGCCCTAGGAAAGTGCTCCTTCAGATCTTTCTGGGAAATCTTGAAATGATCGCAGTAATTGTGTGTCATTGTATTGCTGTCATTTGAGGCAGGACCTTATAGCTTAGGCTGGACGTAGACATGACATGTTACCAAGGTTAGACTTGAATCACTCTGACCTTAACCTCAGGTTCCTACCTGCTAAGTTTACAGACATCAAAGATGAAAAGGAAGCACACCATAGCTTGCTCTTCAGTTTAGAGATCTTCCCTGAACAGCTTCTCTTTGGCACTACTAGGACAGCATGCCTGTCTGGATATGTCCGTAGCAATGAGTCCCAGGGGCTAAGGAGAGCTCTTATTGTCAGTAACTAAGGATTTTTTTCAGGCTCTACTATGAACATTGAAAGCTATTAACTCGTTGCTTCCTGAAAAACGGTTCCTTTAAGCACCCCTAAATTAGCACAGAAATCAGAGGTCACCACTGAGACATTCTGTTCGTCCCCATCCAATCTACACAATCACAGTGTCCCACAAAAGAGATTTTCATTGCTAACTTCATCAAGTATTTAGAAAAGCTTTTGTTTATATTGCTATTTGTATGTATGAATATTCGTGTGCATGGGTACATATGTGCTGATATGCCTTCACATCTGTGCACATGTGTAGACCAGAAGTCAGTGCCAGCTATCTCTTCTCTCTATTACTCTCCAACATATTTTCAGGGCAGAGTCTCTCAAGGAAGCTCACCCAGTTAGCTAGAGTGCCTGGTCAGGGAGCTCTAGGAATCTTCCTCTCTCCCTCCCCAGATCTTGGGTACCCTTGCAACAGCACCACATCCAGTTTCTTGTATAATGAGTTCTGGAAATCTGATCTCCAATTCCCTTGCTTGCATGACAAGCACTTTTTTTTCTTTAGCTCGCTCTCTCTCTCTCTCTCTCTCTCTCTCTCTCTCTCTCTTCAGCCTCATTCAGATTATTCTTATGCTCAGAGAGGGAACAATTTAAGACAGAGGGTTAAATCAAATGTTGATTTAACTCAATAGAAGTTTCAAATCACTTTTTTTAAATCACTAGGAATAAATACTGTTGTAAAAAAAAATAAAAATAAAAACAGTAAGCAAAATAAATCTGGCATAGTTGTTGAGCTATTCTACCCAGCTAGAACATGCAAAATATCTGAAAGTGGAGCTGGCTAATGTCTTCTTTTAATCTGTAAGGAAGAGACAAGCAGGCCTGTACCAGCATCTCTTCCTGTGAGCTGCTAATTGAAGGGTAGCTGTTTGTTCAAAGCTTCATTCAAACTGTCTAGCCTCCTGCCTCCAAATTCACCTCTTCCTATACATCACTCTACACAACTACTCTGCTGCTTGTAAGAAGACAGTTTGTCACCCTTGAAAGGACAAGACTCTCTCCATAAGCCCCAGACCCTAATGCCTGGTCAAACTGATTTTTCAAATATCATTTCATTTTTTTTGTTTGTTTGTTTGTAGTTTTTTTGTTTTGTTTTGTTTTGTTTTGTTTTTCGAGACAGGGTTTCTCTGTGTAGCCCTGGCTGTCCTGGAACTCACTTTTTAGATCAGGCTGGCCTCGAACTCAGAAATCTGCCTGTCTCTGCCTCCCAAGTGCTGGGATTAAAGGCATATGCCAACTTGCTGGCTACATTTTCTGCTAGTTGCCGTGTTGGCTGCAGCTGAAAGGTTGTGATCCTCCTCCAGAGTTGCCCATTACTCAATGTACCTGGGAGTTTTTGTCCCAGATACTCTGGGTAGGGGAGGATGCACATTTGTTCAGGGGGAGACCAGAAGGAAAACCATGGTGTTGTTCCTCAGGAATTGTCCACCTTGTTTTTTATGATGGGATCTCACTGACCTGGAGCTTTGCTCAAAGGCCAGACTGCTTAGACATTGCCAGAACCTGATTTTCTTACTTGGGTTCTGTGGGAGTAACCTTAAGTCAAGTGCTGAATTTTACAGACTAATCTTTTAGGCCAGCCATGTTCTAGATTATTTCTATCAATTCTAGAGAGGTATTTCCAAAGAAGCAGAACACTGTGCCCTGCTCTAGAAATTTTGAAACTGGAATTCAACCTAAATTTGGGTATCAAACCTATATGAGGAGGTGAAAATTCATATTATGCGACCACAAACCAATCCTAAATCAAGATTGTAATATGTATTGTATTATATAATATAATACACATTATTGTAACCAATATGTAATAGCAAGACAAGGAAGGTAACTATGTGTACAATGGAACTCTGCTGCCTCCATCCCTTACTGAATGTCTTAATTTCAATTTTGTTTCTGTGATAAAGTATATATATATATATATATATATATATATATATATATATATAGCAATTTAGGGGAGAAAGGGTTTGTTTTAGCTTGTAATTTCAGGCTTCTAATCCATAATTGGGCAAAGTCAAGGAATTTGAAGCAGGCAGCCCTATTACATTCCTAATCAAGAGCCCAAAAGGAAGGATAAAATGCATGCATACCTAATGCCTATGCTCAGCTTGCTTTCTCTACTCAAACAGTTCAGGATCATCTCCCTACGGAAGAGTGTCACCCACAGTGGTTATGTTTTCTCACTATCAGCATTATCAAAAGTATCCCACACAGATGCGCCCACAGTCCAACCTGATTGAGACAGACAGAGCCTTATTGATCCTGTCTTCTCAGGTGATTCCAGCTTGTGTCCCATCAACAATCAAAACTAACCATCACCCACACTGTGAACTATGGCCTTATTGACTAACTCCATGGGAAACCATCTTTCTAAGGAAAAGGACTCATGTAAAGATTAGAGTGTTCTGTTACTTTCAATTCAAATAAATCAAAAGGAGGAGACACACACACAAAAGTCATGAACATTTGCAGTATTCGAATGTTGGACTCAATAATTAGGGTTTATCCTATAGGTTCTATCTAATTTTATAATTTTGATCCCTAAAAATAAGATGGACACACAAATCCACTGAGAAATGTGCTTTCATCCATATCAGAACTTATGTACAAATCAGTTCTCTGCATTTCATCTTGTAGCAGACATTTACTACTTCCTTGGGCCTCTTTGCCCTGTTTCCCTGCTTTATAAAAGCTATGATGCAATATCTTTTCTTTATATTTGCTTCAGGATTTCTAAATAATCACCAACCATTTTCATGAAGCCCCTGCTTCTGATTTCAGGTCATTTAGATGAAAATGAGCAACCGGCCATCTGCTGACAAACGAGTGGTCCATGACCCCTGACCTCATGTGAGCAGCTACAGTTCAATCTGTAGCTCAGGGCTTCTGTCCCTGTCACTGCCACACTTTGATTATTTGCCCTGATTCCTGGTTTATATATTAACAGAGCTAGATAACAGCATTGGGATTTCATGTTCCTTGCCTATTAAAAGCTCCACATGGTGTACTGACTACCTTATCTGCCATACTTCTGTTCTCTCAAAGTCAGTGGAGTATCTACTATTCTTTGTATAAGCATACAGGTATCAGAACAGAGAGAGCCTAGTGGGAGTCCAGGGAGAAATCAAACATCAGCGCCCGGTGGGACAGACATCTGAGCTCCTCACAGGGAGCCTCAGTTGTCAAGAGAAAGGTGTGAATGGCTAGAGCATTGAATCTCGCTTCTTTATGAGCATAAAAGCTCCAATGGTTTAATCGCTAGGTAGAGTCTATCCACTTTGTACGGGTATCATGGACCATATCCATAACAACATTTACATGCCAACTTTCCCATAATTCCCAGTGTTCAGTTCAATATCTCTGTGCTCAGCTAGGCATGTCTTTCCAAAAGCCTGATGTCTATCTTTTCTGAAAATACACCTATAGTTCCTAGCAACTTAAAATAGCAGAGGTTATGTACTCTCCTTCATTATACCCTTCTTTCTTGGTGTGTATAATTTATATAATCGATGAATAATTGTGTAACTTCATAGGATATAGTATGAGTTAGTTTGTGTACACATTATGACAGACTAAAGCAAGCTAAGAAATACACATCTGTTATCTTCTTGATAAGGACATTTAAAATGTCACCTCTGGGCAATTTTAAAATATACACTACATTATTAGTGACTGTAGTCACCATGCTATGTATTAAACTAAAACTAATTCCTTATGTATATCTATAGTTTTGTGGCCTATTTTCCCATATTAGCCTCTAGAAGCCAGAGGCTGGTCTTCTTATCAAACGGATGTTTTACATCTAATGTAAGACATGGTGTATGGCGGAGAAGGTTGAATTAGGGTAGTTCTACCTTCTTTGAAACAGGGTCTCATTTTGTAGCTCAGGGTGGTCTTGTACTTAGGAAAATCCTCTTGCCTCAGCCACCCAAGGGCAGCTGTGTGTCTCCTGCCTGATAATAGTAGCATTTTAAAGAATAAGATGGCACCTCACAAGAATACTGAACCTAGAAGTATCACATGACCTGCCCCCCTGCATTCTTCTGTATATTTATCCAAAGGAAAGGAAATGGGTGTGCTGAGAGGATTTCTGCATGCCTATATTTATGACAGCACTGTTCACAATAGCTAAAACAGGGGTCCATCAACCCACAAATAAAGGAAAATTGGATATATGCACAGTGGAGCACAATATAGCCATAAAGAAGAAAACCTTCTCATTTACAACAGCCTAGCTGTACCTGAAACTTTAGTTGCCTTTTGGAAAATGGATCAACCGTCATCTTTTAACATTTTCATTTTTCTCTTTCCTGTAGAAGTGGCTGCTTCAAATCCCTGCATCTTTGACAGTTTTTAGTGTACATTGGCTTGTTCCAGCTTCCACACTTCTAGCTGGGGAATGCACTTTCTCAGTGCTCCTAAATGAGCTAGCACCTTTTCGCTGATATACAGCTTTCCAAATATTGAAGCTTTTTCTTCTGCTACCAATGCTTTTAAAAGAAGACTGTGTGCCTTTAAGAGAAAATTACTCTATGGATGGGGTTTGAGAAAATAGCAGTGATAAATAGCTGGACCGAGACTGCCACCTTCAGCTGTGCCTTATTTATTTTAAAGCTGAAGTGCAACAGCCCATCCAATGTTCAATTCACAGACCTGCAACTTGACCACAGAGAGGAATTCAGTTAGTGTGATCAGTATACAGTTTCATAATGAACAGAGAAGTTGCAGAGCATGTTACAGCTGTTGTTTCCAGCTCAAATAGTGGCCATGTCAGAAAGCTGGCCAAGTTGAGATTGTTTACATGATAATAAATAATTGTTCAGAAACTTAGTTTTAGAGTCTCCTTCACCCTGTCTTCTGGCGAGCCAGGGGCTGGTATGAGTGTCATCAGTCCCACTAGTTACAGAGAACTGAGCACAGTGGTTCTGTTTTTACTGCAATTTTAGACTTTGCTGACTTGTGGGGACTCAGGATCCTACCCGAGAAATCACTCTCTTGTTTTCTCAAAGGTTGTTTTTAAGTAAGATCAACTTATCTTTTATGTTACTGGATTTTCCCCATGATGCCATTCTCTCTATATAACCCTCTCTAACCAATTATTATGTAATTCATTAATGTGTATAATTGTATAAAACAATCACTTCCATTATGGCATGTTAATGTGTTTTCTTGTGTTTATTTACTTGGTATCTGTGGACATGTATGCATGCCATGGCATATTGTATGAGGTTGGAAACCTTTGCAGTTGCTGGGCTTTCTCCTTCTGTGATGTGGGTCCCAGAGATTGAACTTGGCTTGTCAAGCTCATGGCCCCCATGAGCCCTTCACCATAGTTTCACACATATGCACAGTGGACACCTAGCACAGGGCTCAGATTCATCTGTTCCTTTCTTCTCAACATCCCCACTTCTACTTTCGTGGTCTTTTTGCTCTGTGCCAATTGCACATAAGATAGAAAACATGAGCTTCTGAAGGTTCTTAGTCTGCTTAATGGGAGCTGATATGGTGATCTCCAGTTTCTTCCATTTTCCTGAAGATGACACCATAGTGTTCTTCTCTGTGGCTGAGAAATAATTCATTATGTGAAAAGCATGTCCACATTCTCTTTCATCATTCTTCCCGATACAAGCATTTACCTTTGCCATTCCTAAAACCTTATAAAGCGCTGGGCGTGGTGGTGCATGCCTTTAATCCCAGCACTTGGGAGGCAGAGGCAGGTGAATTTCTGAGTTCCAGGCCAGCCTGGTCTACAGAGTGAGTTCCAGGACAGCCAAAGCTACACAGAGAAACCCTGTCTCAAAAAAACAAAAACAAAACAACCCCCTCCCCAACAAAACAAAACAAAAAAACCTTTATCAAGCATGTTGGTTGGTGGTTTAATGTATGAACAAACAGATTACAATAACTATTCATCTATAAAACCAATATGCAAATATCACAACTGAGATGAGATAAATATGTAGGTCATTTAACATACAGCACAGTCAGTTGGAAGGCACCGGTGATATATTACTAACATCATGACTAGCAGTGGGACATTTCATTAAATTTCTCCTGACAAATTAATATATATCCATAAAATAATTCTCATTAATCCAAAAGTTATTTACTAGAAAAATCTTATATATTTTGAGACATCCGTATATTGAAAGAATAAGAAATTAATTGATACTTTTGCTGTGTCTGATTTCGCTCTATTTCTTCAAATGTTGAAGCTCTAGGTGCAATCAGGCTTTCCTGGGGGTGAGCAAAGTTCAGGCATGAGCTCTGTTTCCCATCCTCACTCCCACATAAGTTCTCCCCAAGTGCTCCTGCTACTTATTAAATACAATATTTGCTTTTCATTTAAAATGAAAACCACCCAAAACTCATAAAACCTTACTTTGAAAAAGAAATTTTTTTACATAAAATTCTGCCTAATATTTTTATCTGTAGTGCCCAGATCATTAATAGAAATGGATCGTGAAACATAAATCCTTTCAATTTGATGCAATGGATCAGAACATGCTTGTTAAACAAAGTTAGGCTCTTGGCAAATTATCTAGTTCACCTATTCTGGAAAACCCAGGTGACTGCAAAATCTGACCCCTGGCTATTACTTTTATATATTGGCTGGATAAAATCTGCCAGAGAAAGTAGAATGGATTTGACTGAGTCCTCATGCTGTGTTTCTAGGAAGCCTTGCGTCTCTCCCGTGGCTGTGCATTCTTTGCCTGGTGATAAACCAAGAACAATAGTCTGATTACAATACTGCTAAAACTTATTCCCTGACTTATGTTTACCATTTCCAGAGTGTATTGTGATTTTTAGTTTCTTAGAATAATAGAAATATGGTATTTGGCAGAGCAGAGAGGTTATGATGAAACATCTACATAAAGCATTTTGACTGTTTTGTTCATGCGTGGTATTTTCTTCCTCCATAGTGACAGGACAATTGAGCCTTTTCTCACCCTGTAATGAACAATTGAATTATACCAATGCAGTTCAGCAGAACTAATGCTTACTTGCTGGGTAAATCAATCTGTTTGGTTTCTTTAACACAAAAGGGAAACAATCACAAAGTTAACAATTTTACTTTATAAATTCTTACAATAATAGAAATTAATCACTGAAGGCAGGATTGAGAATCTTTTGTTAACCTAATCCAATTTTATTGGAAAAAGGTATTAAAAATTATTGAGTGCTTAAGGAGTTATTCAAGGATACAAGAAGATAATGACTATTATACAACTGAATGACTAACTATTTTGTAGCTAAACGTTATGAGTATCTGATTTCCAAATGGGTACAAAAATATGTAACAAGGCCTCCAAGAGACAGGGACAAAATTATGGGGTTAATACTTGACATATTTGGAAGATGCCTACTAGGTAACCAAGACATTAAAGTAGGAAACAAAGTCTATGATTATAATCAGATGATTAAAAAAACACCCACAACAAAATAAATGTAGAGTTGCAGAATTCTTAGAGGAAGATAATTCTTGCAGACTATGTAGAGTAATATTGTAGAGTAATATAAATTATAGAATCTCATATGACAACTCCGTATGAAACCCAAAATAGATCTATACGGCAATTTACACTCACACCATAGGAAATTGTACGGCTATGTATGAGAGGCACTGGAAAAAGTAATGTCTCATGAAGCCTATACACAACAAACAAGTTATGTAATCAACTGCTTACCAGAGGTAAGCCAATCCCCCCATATTCATACTCAGTGGAAGGCTGCATGCCTCTAAAACTATATAGAATCCTGTCAGTTACTGCAGTATAGAATACACATGGAGGATATTAGATTATATGAAGCTTGAACCAGGCTTAAACAGACAAATGCTAAATGGTCTTCTCATATATAGAGTCTAAAAGTCTAACAGCATTTGCAAACTGAATCTGGTTTTCCTCTAGGCTGAGAGGAATTAGGCGAAGTGATAATGACGAGGGGTTAGGAAATTAGCCTAGTGTTAGAATTAGATAGGGGGAATACATTCTGATATTTTATGATGTAGTGGTGTAAGCATAATTAACAGTAGCACATCATATGTCTCAAAATAGGTAGAAGTTTTTAAAATATATCTTCATCACAAAATAATCAAACTTTAGGGAGATGAATATGTAAATTACTCTGGTTTGATTATTACCCAGTGTGTACATAAATCAAAACATCATATTATTCCTCATGACTGTGTACAAATATTATGTCAGTCAAAAATAAATTAATTCAAAAATAAATAATGGAAGAATTATGGAGAAGGTATTTTGCATGGAAAGAATGTCATAAAATTTGTTATGTGAAGTCCTCTTGGTATGAGAATGAGCAAGTGGATTAGGTAAAAGGACTTAAAGAGAGAAAAAAAAATGAAAAATTTGGTGAAAAAATGTAAGTTTGAGTTTTAGAAATCTATAAGAGTAACAAACGCATGCTTTACAGTGGAAAGATGGCTTGGAAAGTACTTGCCAGGCAAGCATGAGGACCTAAGTTTATCCCTAGAACAAATATAAAAAAGCTGGATTAGCTAGTATGTCAGCTGGAGATGTAGAGCTATATCAAACCCTAGGGCTCCCTGGCTAGTGTAGCCTACTTGTTAAGTTACAGGCCTGTGAGGTTTTTCTCTAAACAAGGTGGAGGTTGGCAAATTAGCTCAGTTAGTAAACACACCCAAAGCGCAGGGCTTGAATTCAGTCCCAGACCCCACATAGGTGGCAAGGCAGAGCCCATCTCTACAACATTGTCCTTTATGTTCTATATGTGTGCCATAGCGCGTGCGCGCACACACACACACACACACACACACACACACACACACACTCACATAACCCCATTATATACACAAAATGATAATAGCAATTTTTACAAGCGAGATGGGAGGAACCTGAGACAACACACCAGAATTTCATCAAAGATACAAAAGATCAACCCAACCTTCACATACAGAAGCACTCACATCCAGTCCAGTGTTCATATAAACACACAAACACACACACACACCAAAATTAAGAGAAAAATAAAGCAGTGAAAAGAAAACACAACAGGTGATGAAGATTAAGCAGACAAATAGATAACTTGATGATTGATTTGTTTTTAGAATAAGAAAAAAAGGTGGGGCTGGGCATGGTAGCACACACCTTTAATCCCAGCACTTGGGAGGCAGAGGCTGGCGATTTTCTGAGTTTGAGTCCAGCCTGGTCTACAGAGTGAGTTCCAGGACAGCCAAGACTACACAGAGAGACCCTGTCTCAAAAAAAAAAAAAACCCAAAGGAACAAAAGAGAGAAAGAGAGAAAGAGAGAAAGAGAGAAAGAGAGAAAGAAAGAAAGAAAGAAAGAAAGAAAGAAAGAAAGAAAGAAAGAAAGAAAGAAAGAAAGAAAGAAAGAAAGTAAGTGGAGGGCAGAACTGAAAACATTGTGTTTATGGCATTCTAAGCTATATTTGTTATTAAGTAGATACATTTCTAAGATGGAGCTGATAAAATTAACAATGTTAGTTTTCAAAACTAAAAGCATTTAACAATGTATAAAATCTTCCCTATGCTGAGTTTGATCACAGGTAACTTCTCCTATGAAAATATCTGTCTTCACTTGTTGCATAATGTATTCAAGTAGATGAAATGCTATGGATTTAATATTTACAGTTGTCAGAAAATCTTGATAGATAGTACATTGCCGTTGGCTGGGCCGAGGCTTCTGGGTAGTCTTTCAGAGTCCATTTGGATATGCTTCAAACTAATTACCAACATTGCTCTTTTTGGTGGTTACCCTTAGACTGCTGTATGGGCTGTCACAACTTTCAAGAATTTGCTTTTACAGTGATGAGATTAGGAAATGTCTTAGTCAGTAAAATGTTCATCTTGCAATCATGAAGTCCTGAGTTCGATTCAGAAAATCCCTGTAAAAAGCCACGTGTGACAGGTATACTTATAATCCCAGGAATGGAGAGCTGGAGAGAGGAAGATTCCCTTGAGGTGTGCTGGCCAGTCAACTTACCCTAGTCAGCAAACCTCAGGTGCCAGAGAGAGAAAATGAAAGCATTGTCTCTCTTTTGGAAAAATAGCCTAGATAAGAAGTACTTCTCTTTTCTTGGATTTATGGGAGTTTTAGGAGTTATTTAACTTTCTTCTCTCAGGGGTAGTTCACATATGTCTTCTATAGTGAATGTTAGGAAAGAAAGGTGAGGATTGGGTTTTGTAAGTCACAAAACACAATTTTAAAATGCCCCAGACCTGTTCTTAGACGGTCTGAGACCTTACAGTCCTTAGACACTTCTATGTCTGGGACAATGATGGTGTCAAGTGCCATATAGCTGTTTAACATAAGTCAGGAACCAGTTCCATTATTTAATGATTTAAACATTATTTTATCATTTAGTGTCATTCTGTAGAAAACATCTTTCTAGTTGTTCCTGGGAATACTGTGTCAAATAAATTAATCACTATGTGACTTTGAATTAATTATTGGGCCTGGCAATGTCTTGAGACAATGTTCTATTCATTTTTGCTAATCTTAAAAGTTACAGTCAGAACATTGTAGGCATCTACAACATGATGGGGAATAAGGCATTATGTTAATTATGGTTAGTTTGATTCAGATGAAATTCGATATATTATTATCTAAAAAGGAATTGTTACCTCTCACACAAATATCAATCACCCTGAGGCCAATTTCATTAAGCTTAGATGATCAAGGTGGTTCCTGTGTTTTCAGGCTTACCTGGTTGCAGCCAGCCTCCCTTGGATTGGTGGGAAGCACCACTGGGAGACACAGGCCAAGCAGTACTGCTTTATAGCTCAACGTAGTTTATGGTATCTCCCAGTGGCAGCATGCATAGTTATGGAACAGAGAGGCCACTTTTCAGTACCCATGTACCCTGCTATCTGAAGGCCCTTGAGCTCCCTCAGAAGCTCTTATGCCATCACAATGGATCAGGGCTACATAATCTTAGTGACACTTGGTGCTGATGCTGCCGCAAGATGAAAACCATGGGGCTGGGCTTGAAGGGTTCGTTGAAAGTTACCAGGTCTGTAATTTTATAGGTGTGCATCAGAGGCCCTTAGGTTGGCCATCATCCTGGCAAAAGTTGTCTCTAATTCCAGTTCTTCGTCAGTTCACCATATACACAAGATCAGAAACCTGAGTAGGAACTCTGAGCTCTGAGAAGAAAGTTCAGATAATACATACCTCCATACTTCTCACTCTTTGCTTATTGTGTTTTATGCTGTGGGTGTTTGTTTGTTTGTTTGTTTGTTTTAAATATGATCTCATTCTAAGACAGGCTGATCTGGAATTTGCTATATAATACATGCAGGCTAGGAGCACACGATCATCCTACTTCAATCTCTAAGAACTAGGACTATATATATGAGCCACCATGACCAGTTCATTGAAAATATTCTTTCTTTTAAATCTTTTTTTAAATTTTTGTGATAGCATGTACATGTGGGTGGGTCCATGTGCAAAATGTGCAAGAGGAGGTCAGAGGAAGAATGAAAAGGAGGGACATGCTTCCCTCTTTACAAGAATCAAACTGTCACATGGCTTGTGCAGGAAAAGGCTTTGCCTGGTGACACATCTCTCCAGGCCTACTCATTGGATCTGAAACAAAACCAGTCGTATTTTTTAATTTAATTTTGAGAATTTCACACATATTTCTGGCTGAGTTTTGGGATCATACAAAAAAGCCAGCTTCTGGTAGCAGTGAAAGTGATTCTTCCTTGGCATGGAGATAAGGTGGGTTGAGCCAACATCATCTTCCCTGGGAAAAGAATCTACTATGATCTCTGCCAGGTCTGCCTTTGCTTGACCTCAGAGCAGCAAAGTGCTGCAAAGATTTTCATTTGGACTTTGTGTTGTGTGCTTTGAGACAGGGTTCCACTGTAGACTCCCGGGAAGCTAAGTCTAACTTGGCTGTGGCTGATAATGATCTCAGGCAAGTTTTCTTTAAAGGCCATACCAGAAGTTATGCATTTCCCAAGGTTGTCACCAGGACATCATTTTAGTTTTCATAAGACACTCCTTGTATGTTTCCATTCATCTGTGGAAATAGATTTAAAAATGATTATTAAAGCACTGTCTTAGGGTTTCTATTCCTGCACAAACATCATAACCAAGAAGCAAGTTGGGGAGGAAAGGGTTTATTCAGCTTACAGTTCCATACTGCTGTTCATCACCAAGGGAAGTCAGGACTGGAATCAAGCAGGTCAGGAAGCAGGAACTGATACAGAGGCAATGGAGGGATGTTCTTTACTGGCTTGCTTCCCCTGCCTTGCTCAGCCTGCTCTCTTATAGAACCCAAGACTGTCAGGCCAGAGATGGTCCCACCCACAAGGGGCCTTTCCCCCTTGATCATTTATTGAGAAAATACCCCACACCTAGATCTCATGGATGTACTTCCCCAACTGAAGCTCCTTTCTCTGTGATAACCCCAGCTGTGTCAAGTTGACACAAAACTAGCCAGTACAATTGACCCCTTGTCAACTTGACACATAAACATATTACTAGTAAGTCTTAACCCTTAGTTCTTATTCATATCCAAGATCTAAATAACTTTAAAAGTCCCACGGTCTTTACATATTAAAAGTTCAATCCCTTTAAAATATCCATTATCTTTTGAAATACAATGTACTTTAAATTTCAAAGTCTCTTAACTATGGGCTTCACTAAAAAACTCCCTTCAAGAAGGAAAAATATCAGAGCACAGTCACAATCAAAAGCAAAATTCAATCTCCAACCATCCAAAGTCTGGGATCCAACTCACGATCTTCTGGGCTCCTCCAAGGGCTTGGGTCACTTCTCCAGTCATGCCCTTTGTAGCACACATATTGTCCTCTAGGCTCCAGATGCCTGTACTCCATTGCTGCTGCTGTTCTTGGTGGTCATCTCATGGTATTGAGATCTCCAAAACGTTACTGTCTTCCACTATAACTAGGCTTCAACACTAGCCTCTCATAGGCCCTCTTCATGGTGCCAAGCCTCAACTCCTTTGCATGACCCCTTCAGTCCTGGGCCATCAATTGCAACTGAGGCTGCACTTTTGCCAATGGCCTTCCATGGCTTCAGCTGCTCTGCATGACTCCTTCATGCCTTCAAAACCAGTACCACCTGGGTAACTCTTACACATTACCAAGTCCAGCCGCAGCACAAGGTACAACCTTGGCTATCTCTGGAACACCGCCTCTGTGCTCTCAGAAAACATATCCCAGAAGATGTCACCTCAGTGATGCTGGTCTCTTCTTAATCACCGCTAATTTCTTAGCTCCAGCTAACCAGCATCAATAGTCCTAGTAAGGAAAAGTTTTCTCTTTAGTAGTTCTGGTATCTTGTTAATCACTGCTGATTCTTCAGCCCCAGCTAACCAGAACCACAGAATCTTTACAATACAAAATAGTAATGGCCCTAAAAAAATTCTTTAATTTTCCCTCTGAAATTTCACAAGCCAAGCCTCCATCCTCTACACTGTTCTCAACATTATCTTCCAAGTTGCTACACAACATTCAACAGAGCTCTTAAGACTGAATGGACCTTCTGGCCTAAAGTTCCAAAGTCCTTCCACAGTCCTCCCCCAAACATGGTCAGGTTGTCACAGGAATACCCCACTATGCTGGTATCAATTTGTCTTAGTCAGGGTTTCTATTCCTGCACAAACATCATGACCAAGAAGCAGTTGGGGAGGAAAGGGTTTATTCAGCTTACAGTTCCATACTGCTGTTCATCACCAAGGGAAGTCAGGACTCGAACACAAGCAGGTCAGGAAGCAGGAGCTGATGCAGAGGCCATGGAGGGATGTTCTTTACTGGCTTGCTTTTCCTGGCTTGCTTAGCCTGCTCTCTTATAGAACCCAAGACTGCCAGCCCAGAGATGGTCCCACCCACAAAGTGCCTTCCCACCTTGATCACTAATTGAGAAAATACCCCACAGCTAGATCTCATGGAGGTACTTCCCCAACTGAAGCTCCTTTCTCTGTGATAACCCCAGCTTTGTCAAGTTGATAGAAAACTAGCCAGTACAAGCACTAAATTATCCAATGCTATGTGTAAAACATACATATCCCTGTTGAAGGAAGAGGTTGGTAGGTCTTGAGAGACACTCTAGCCTGTTAATAACTCCACTGAGTGCCATAGAGACTAGAAGTGTGTCTCAGTAGATAACAGCCCTCGGACCTTTTGCAGAGGACCCAAATTCAGTTTCCAGCATCCACATCAACAGCTCACAGTAGCTTGTAACTCCAGCTCCTAGGATTTCATGCACTTCTCTGTCCCCCTTCCCTGTGCTGACATGGGCTTTGTATACACACACACACACACACACACACACACACACACACACAGAGAGAGAGAGAGAGAGAGAGAGAGAGAGAGAGAGAGAGAGAGAGAGAGATTGGAATCTTTGGTAGACTACTTTGCCTCAGACTCCTTGTGTTTTACTACACACTTAAACTTCTCAGCATGTATCTTGTAGTTGAGCCCAATAGCCTCTAGAGGGCAAGATTTGATAGGCATTTGTGTGAGGTTGCTGACAATCTAATGATGGAAAGTGAGCTTAGCTTTAGTGTACTAGGCCAAGAACCCTGGGCATCATTCCAACCCAAGAGGTCCTGGAGTGAAGATACTGGAAGATACAGTGCCCTGGAGTAGGAAGAGATGGAGGAAGAAAGGGGAAAGAGAGTATAGGGGTTGAGGAGGATGCAAGAAGAGAGGAAAGAGATGAAGGTGGGAGTGGAAAGGAAAATAGAGGATTGGCGAAGTGTAAGAAGACTAGGAGAGAGAAGGAAGAAAAGGATGAGGAGAGGAGGAGTAAAAACAGAAAAAGAATTAGTGGTGGAAAGAGGAGAAGATGGAGGAGGAGGGGAAAAAAAGAGATAGATGGCTTATTTCTACAGGCTCAGACTGCAGAGCATAAGCTCTGCTGTACCCTACTCTCAACTCTCTGTTCTCAACATGCTTCCTCACTTTGAATAGTCAGTCCTTCATTGAAGCTTCATTAAAGAGAAAAGCAAAATAACCGAAGGACTGGGGGTAGGATCATATGGGGGTATGGAGGTCAGGGGGTAGGATCATATGGGGGTCTGGAGGTCATGTGGATGGTGCTCAGGGAGGTCATGTGGTGTTCAGTGCACTTGATAATTGAGGATGATTTTAGCCACAATTAGAAACCTTAGAGGTTGTGTCCACTTCTCAGCTGTTTGTGCTGAAGTACTTGTGTGGTTTTGTTGGTTGGGTATTGTTATGGCTTGAATTGCTGGAAATGGGTTTAATTGGCTCAGTTGTTGAAGAATACTGCATGTCTAGGCACAGTTGATATGATGTGTATAGTATTAAAGTAATCCTCAATGTTAAATGGAAATAAGGTATTGCTCACATGTTTTAAAATCCTTCAAAGCTTGATAATATGCACTAGATATAGTTTTAATAGGATAAAGGAAAGTCTGACTGTCAAACATTCTGTTCAATATATTGAGTGACAGCTTATTAAGTACCCCGTCTTGTCCCTGTCATCCTTAACATCTCATATTATATTCTATGCCTTGGGCATGAGGTCCCTATTATCTCATAGACCAAGAGATAGTCATTGTGTCGATTATAAGAGTATGCCTGGGTTCCTCCAAGATGGCATATTTGTTTTTAGGGCCACTATTTTGGTAGATTTCATTAGGTTCTTTTTTAAAGATTTATTTATTAATTTGAGGTGTATGTGTATCTGCACGTCTGCATGTCACACACATACACATTGTATGTTTGTGTGTGACATTCATGCAGTGCCCTGAAATGCCAGAAGATGCCATCATATCCCATAGACGGGGAGTTACAGGTAGTTGTGAGCCACCATGTGGATCCTTGGGGCTGAACCCAGGCCATGCGTAAGAGTAACAAGTGCTCTTAACTTCAGAACTGTCCTCCATGCCAGACTCTCGGTTTCAAAAATTTCACATGCACATATTTGATCAACTCAAATTAGGGATTTCTGTGTCCTATTATCTTGGATAATGATAGCCTCTTTGCCTATTTTATAGGGCCTGTGGTTTATATGTCAGCATTATTCCCACCGGTACATTATGATTTACCAAGCAACCTCTGTGTGAATCAGGTGGACACTGCCCTTGCATCAAAGATTTTTCGGTCTGACTGAAAGAGAGACAGAACTAGTATTTGTTATATATTATTGTCTGCCATGATTGTCACATGTTGTCACCATCGAGCTTCCTAACAGCACTGTTAGATGGGGGTTTAGCTGCATTTTCTAGATGAGAAGAGTGAATCTGAGTTTAAACCACCCTCCAAGAGTAAACAGATACGGGTGAAATTAAATTCCAGGGTTTTGGGTTACTAATATTCAATTCTTTATGTGGTTTCATCACATCTATGCTTGCAGTGGTGTTTAAAACACTGTTTTCCCATCTTTCTCTTTTTCTGAGTTTATACATTATAGGTTGTTGGCTAATTAGGAAAGCTGTGTCATCTCTAGAAGACATTGAGCATGCAAAATGTAAAGGTTAGTAACAAAGTAGGAATAAGATTTAAAGAAACCACAAGAGAAAGTAGAAATCTCGTTCCAGTGATAAAGAATAGGCTGAATCTTAAGTTTATGACATTCTCCTAAACTGATTAAGCAATGTTGCTTGCTTTGTAACATTTGACTTTAAATGATGTACCTAAAATCAAAACCTTAGAACCTTTTGAACTGTTTTACGTGTGCTACAGAAAAAGGTATTTATAAAAAGTTATATTTTTCTAACTTTAGATGAGGTTTTAGTCAACAATAAAATTTAAGAAAAGAAAACAATGAAAAGAAATCAAATTTTGATAAATCTAAAAAAAACTGAAGGATAAAGAGACTTTATAATAATGATGATTGCATCAATAATAGCAAAATACTTATAGCAATGATAATATACCTGTTCTTAAAATTTGTATTATCACTGACCCCACAACACTTCATAATTGCTAACTTGTCATGTAGATGGGAAAATTAAACTCAAACTGGAATCCCAAGAGGTGTACTATGTTGTAATAGTTACTGATGAGAATTAAGTGCAAACTCAGGTGTCCTGATATCTAACCTTTTTCTATGCATGATTCCAAAGGAAGCCTCACTCCAGTGGTCTTTAACTCCCCAGGTAGAAGGGCTCCTAGCGCGGGCTCATTGTTACCTCACTGGTAAGAGCCTGCCTTATCCCTGCAGCTCATGGAAGTCACAGCAGGGGTAAGCAAGAAGAGCTCATTTCCATCACACAAGGAAAGACACAGGACCCTCCCTGTGGATGGAATGAGAGTGGGACAACCTAGTCCAATGGAGTAAGCCCATCCCTAACCAGCACAGCCTAGTAAGTTCTTTTATATCTCCTAACAGAGCCACCATGCCAGGAAGGAGACAAAATCAATGCAGTGAGGTTTCATGTTGAATGATGTGAGTGTTGAAGGTGTAGATTGGTGATCTTAACAAGCATGTTAGCATAGAAAAATGAATCGACCTGAGAAGCCAAACTGATGAGATTGTAGGTTGTACAGGTCCTTAAAATGCTATGAATTGACACTGGTAGAAGCCATGGGCTGAGTGAAGAAATACAGTCAGTATACACTGACGAAATCCACTCTCCCTTTGCCAACTGTTAAGGATGATGATGAAAGAGAGGACTGTGTCCTCCATGGACTCCTGCACCGACCAGTCACTCTGGCATGCCTACTCCACTTGTTCTTTTGAGTCCCCTGACAGCCAGACTAGGCGAGAAATTATTACCTCTATCTCACAGACCCTAAAAGTTAAGCATCTTAAGGCATAGTCACCTGAGGGCAGAGCCATAATTGAACCCACAAAATGTCTTTCTAAAAACTTTTAAGGTTGAGAAATAATTTCATATTGATGAAAAGTTGAAAAGGGATTTAAAAACTGCCTAAGGAACATGTATATCATTCTACTCAGATTCGCTAGTTAATAATTTAGTTTGTTCCAGAGCCCACATCCTCCTGTTACACAATCCTCCCCAAAAGGTCTGTTTTTATTTTTAGAGTTCTTGATTTGGTTATCTTCTTAGCAGCCCAGTGTGAACCACCTTGTCAAGAGTCCTGGTGAAATTCCAATTCTGAATATCTATGAAAGAGAAGTCTGTGTCACCTTGTGATTATATAAAAATTATTCATGAGATTAATCCATAATTCAATCTGGACTGGGAAATTCGACAGTTTTTTTGCAAATGCCTCTTCTAAGTTGTTTTGGGGGTTTTGCTGATTTTTTTTTTTTCTAGAAAATATAAACAAAAGCTTGGCACTGCTTTTCTTTCTTTCTTTTTAGAAAAGTTTAATGTTCTTTATCCCTGAAGAGATTTCCTGTGTAAGCTGTCTTTTTCCTCCTCTGGCTTATTTATTTCTCAAGTTTTGTTGAGATCAAAAAGAGATCATGGTTCCTGGACTGTCTAAAGATGTGTCCAGAAGAGGGCAGACTTGTATACTAGAAGTTTCCTTCATCTATAAGGGGCATGTTTGCAGATGCTGTATAGGCATTTGAAAGAAGGATATGATCAACAGCGCATATATGGAGGTCAGAAGACAACACTGGCTATTAACCTTTGCCTTCCAATTTACTTGAGGCAAGATGCTGAAGTTCGCTGCTGTCTATGCCAGACAGCTGCTCGGCAACCTTTGAAGTTTCTCGTCTCTACCTCATCATGCTGTAGGAGTAATGTGGCTACAGAACCCATTAGTGTCTTTGGGTTTATATGAGATCTGGGAATTTGAACTTGAGTCTTTATTCCTGCATGCAGATGATTTCCTTTTTCGCATATATCCCCGAACTGGAAGTCTTATTTTTAATCAAGACTTTTTAATGATACATTGGAATCAAACATTTTACAGAAAAACATTCTATATATGCTGTAGTACAAATACTGTACAAAAATTATGTTTTAATCTGTTTAGTTAAGGTAGTACTAAATTTCTGAATATTTATGAGACTTAAAATGACTTCTTATGCTAAGCTATCACCTCTCCTTCTAGATAGTCACCAGGAAGATTCTCTGAGGTATATGCATTTACAGGCAGGGTGCTTTATAATTATAAAAATATGTTCTGCTATTGATTATATGAAGTTACTCAATGGCTGAGAAACTGGTGAAGAGAAATGGGGGGAAATCCACAATCTACAAACTGACTGGAATTGACAATATAAGCATAGGGTTCTTTGTAGGCCTTCCTTCCTCCTTGCCCTTCATGTAGAGGCCAACTTTTGCCAACCTAGCATCTTGTTAAACCTTCTTATAGCACTCCCTAGCTGCTGTCTCTAGGTACTACAAGGGCCATTTCTGCCATCCTTGTCCCAAACTTAGCTTAAGCTGCCCACTGGTGTTTATTCTTAATACTGGCCTTTTAACTTGTTATTGTGTATCCTATTTCCATCTTGTTAGAGTCAATTTCCCGTTTTTCCAAGTGTTTGGGCTACATGTTGGGTGCCTTGTTTTAAAAAGAAATGTTAAAAACCAAGAAATAGGCCTTGGGTACTGTGACTCAGACAGGGGTTGCACAGACCGAGTTCTGACTCCTGAAGTCTGGTATGTTTTACTCTTACCTCTTTTGTTCTTTTCTCTCCTGCGATGCTCTACTCTGCGTCTATTTTATGTGAGTTTGTTTGTTTGTTTGCTTTAGACATTTTAACACCTTAATCTTAGTTAGACTTAACCCCGAGTCTTGACCTGACGGGATGCATAACATTCCGAGATGAATCTGGGCATAGCAGAAAATGTCATTATCCTAAAGAAGTGTTTTCACAAGGCCTTCCTCACAGTTTCTCATTAAATTGAATCCCCACCCCCCCCCCAACAAAGCCACGTGAGAATTTGAAAACAGGGATGTTTCTTATTCACTTTGTTTGGATTATTGGCACTATAATAAAATGGTATGCCGATTTATTTTAAATATCAACATTCTATTTTGAAATATAGACAATTTCAACTGTATTCTAAGTTAAGGATTTCCAGCCTGACTACAGAAAATAACAGGGTCTGACACTTTTATCACGGAAATCATTATCAGTGTTTCTAATAAGCTTACAAATGAAAGTTGAAAAATGGGCTTGTGTCTGAGTTGTGAGCAGTCCATGCAACCAGGAAGACAATCTGAGGTTTCATTCTATATTCTTCATGGAGCAGGTAGCTCTGTCCCTTCGCTTTTGCAGTTTCTTACTGGAAATATATCTCCCAGTACCTGATATTTCACTAAAGTTTCTCTCTGGTAAAATCACAAGTATTTTACAGAGTTAAAACTATATGCTATCCCTTTAAACAATACAGTGCTGTCATCCGATAGAATAGTACCACAAAACCAAATACGATGCTGTTAAAATAAAAACCACAGAAGAAGCAGATGCTTACATCTGCCTAAGGCCAGCCCCCTCTAGTAAAAAGGAAGGTTACAAAATGCTGAGTTGCTTGAGGTGAAAGCCAGAAGCAGTGATTTTATTCCAGACATAATCAGAAGACTTGCAAGACAGTTAACAGGAGACCTCAGCTCTCTCTCAGCAAATTGCTTCTACTCAGTACTCTTCTCCCTCCTGTGTTAGCATTTCTTGGCGAGAGTTTGCTTTGCTGTTTTAGACCTTCTGTGTCCTTCTGAGACGCATCTGACTGTGATTTCCAGAGGAAGGGCCTTCGTCATGGTGACTGTAGCCCACATCTCCCTCACTGTGTTACATGAACGCAAGGATGGGACTCTTAGCAATGACAGTTGCAGTAAATATCATCCTCACCATATTGCTCAGACTGTTAAAGCTGCGACTCTGAATTCCTATGCTTACTGTAAACATTAAACATTATCAACACATTTATGAGTGACTTGACTTGAGAACATTAGCATGAACGGCATTCATAAATATCAGCACTCTATCTGTCCCTTCTCCCAACCATTGAGGATCTGGGAAGTAAAGAGAGGGGAATCTCCTATGCTCTATGCTTTCTGAAAGCATACAAGCCCTTTGGTTTTGAAAAATCTATATGCTATGAATAAAGACATCTACATCAGTGATTTACTTCTTGAACTAAGAGTCTTAATCACTGTTATTTATTATGTTAAGTATAAGAAAATACAATTCTTGAAACAAGTCAAGTGTGGTGGGCTCATACCAGGTGTCTGGCATGAGGATTGTCATGATTTTTAGGTGTCACAGGTATACATAGCAATACTCCTTCAAATTACATGAATAAATAGATAAATCATGATACTGGGCACTCACTTAGATCTACATATCAAATAATTGTATTTCATATATATATATATATATATATATATATATATATATATATATATATGATTTACAATGTTGAACACTTGAAAACGTGTCTGTATGTGTGTTTGTGATTGATACCTGACAGAAAGTTTTGTCATTTGACATTGTTCGAGAATGAGTCAAAATGTACAAAGAGTGATCTATTCACATTTATGCACATACATTATGACTACAACCAGAGGCACAAAATTATCATATGTACTTTTTACTTAAGGACAAAGCATTCCTTTTGAAAGTGAGCCTGAGACTTCTACAGCAAGATTGCTACAGCTTTAAATGGCATTTACCAAGTTTTTAAAAAGTGCTGTCTTGAACACCTTAGGGCACAATGTGTAATAATGTAGTTACTACAGAATGTTTGATTCATGGCCAAAAGTGTTCAGAATCCAGAGATCAGATAAACTAGATTTTAATTGGGTTTCAAAGATTAATTGAATAAATAGATAAGGTAGACTTAATCAGAAATACATTAGTGTAATAAAACTGTTGGCTTTCTGTGACTCCTGCCTTAAGATCAGACAACTGGCTCTGGCAAACAGTGTCCTGGAGCAGTGTAAGAGGATTGCCATTAACAGGCATGGTGTACTGTGATATCTCCTGTGGTCATACAACGTGGGTCATGGAAGAGCAGAGATGCATCTTGTGTTCTCTTCCATAACCATTTGCAAGAGAGTAAAGTCTTAGTAAACCGATAGAATGCTTGAACACTGAATACATTACTGTTTCGTTGGTGGTTATTTTTAAACAAAGATTTGAAAGGCTGCCACGCAGGTGATAATAGCTAAGTGTGTTGAACACCTGATTAAACAAACAAGGAGAGCTGAAGTTGCATGCAGTATCTTTCTGTAATGTCTTATGGTAGAAACTTCTGTCTAAGCTTGTCATTTTCAAACTTTCCCTTTCCTTTATTTACCTTATCTGTTTACAGAATAGATGTGTTTTAAAAATTATTCTATTCTTTCACTCTCTTCCTTATTTCTTTTCTCTCTCTCTCTCTCTCTCTCTCTCTCTCTCTCTCTCTCTCTCTCTCTCTCTCTCTCTCCCAGTCTTCCATACTAGGTCTCATCGCATAGCCCAGACTGGTCTTTAGTTCACTGTGCAAATGGAGCAAGTATCAAACTTGCAACAGTGCTACTTCCTCTGCTCCATGAGTGCTGAGATCAAAGGTGGGAGCTGCCCTGCTCGGGCTCCGGATTCTTCTCTTAATGTGGTTATAAAATTCACGTATTGAGCTCATTTGTTAACTTTAGTAGCTTGTTTTCCAGCACCAGGCATAGTGTCCCTCTTGCTGAGTGGGCCTGGTTTTTAATTATACAATAGTCTGAAGAGAAAGACTTTTCTTTGGGAATGTGGCTGCTCAGAGATTGGTTATACCCTCCATGGATGAGCCTACATCCATTTGCACATGGCCAGGACTAATTGAACTCAGTGAGAAATCAATAATGATAGCAATTTTAATTGCTATTATGATATGAGGTCAGGAGGAAGGCTGAGTTTGATGGATTCTTTAGGGTATTGGAGAGCATTTGGTCCAGGAAATAAAAGTGAATGTATTTGATACATATTAGCCTATATTCCTCTTATAACATACATTTACACTGGAGATTTTTTTTTTATCCCACAGGAATGAGCTCTATACAGAGAGAATAAAGCCACAGCATGTCACTATAGACTATGCACCAAGGCATAGTCCCATGATTCTTTGTTTCTGGACAACGAGGTGGCTACGAAGTCAGCCTGCACAGCTGCTGCAGGTCTCAGCACCGTCTCTGTGCATGACTTTTGGAGCCAAAATCTTTGCTACTATTGAAATTTTAACACAAGCTTCACTAACCTTTCTCAGTGTCACTAATCAATTTAGGTTTTCCGTAAAGCCTGTGTTTAAAAGTAACTCTTTCATGTGACTATCCTAGTATCACTATTTCAACAGTGAGCTGAACTTCAACTAGTTATCATACGTGCTAATCCTGTACTGCTCTAATAATGAAGTCTTATGTTTGCTTAACTTCTAGTAGTAAAGGTTTTATGTAGGACCTTGTTCATGCTTGACAATCTACTCCCCAGCCCCATCTCCAACCTTCTTGCAATTTCTTATTTTCATATAATGTCTCACTATATTGCCCACAGTGACTTTGAACTCTACCTCACACAGGCCCTGACTTTGTATTTCTCTTTGCACAGCATCCTAAGTTACTGGGTAAGGGACTGCCCTACCACTTTTAACCTGGTTGATAAAACCAGGATGTTCACTCTTGATGTTCAGAGTGGTTTACTAAAATCTGACACATTATCCAGGGATACCTACACTGCTGCTTCATGGGCAACAGATATCTGTAATAATGCCAAGTCACTAGTAAGAGTCACCTCAGGTAAACATATCACGGGCATACAGGTCTTGAATACTGGGGGGTGTCTACTGCTAAACCCCACAGCAGACAGAGAAAACTGCCTTGTAAAGCGAGCTGTAGACATTCTTGGCTCCCATGGTACAGTCTCTCATATTAGAATTCATACTAAAATGGTAGCATTGAGCATGACACCATTTATTTAGAGCCAAGCTCTGGGCAGAAGGTCTTTACATCGATCCTCTCATGTAACTATCACTCAGCCAGAAGATAAAGGACAGTTATTAACGAACTCTCACAGTTGAAGACCATGGGCATTAGAGAAGGCCATTGTCTCATCTGGTGTTGTGAAGCCAGCGAACAGCTGCAGCAGGCACTGGGGCCATGAGAACTCACTCTGACTGGCACACAGAAATAGAAATCCCCAAACTAGGAAGGCAGTGTTTTGCCTCAGCTCCAGTAGATGGCAGAGTGACCCAGTAACCTGCACCACAGCCTTCAGGTCCAGTGTGTTACCATTTCTCCTCTTCTCCTCTCAGTTTTATGACTCTCCTAAAAGGTTGTTCTCAAGTTCTCACTTACAAGACCCTGAAAGGAACCCAAAGGGGGACCATTCAAACAGCCATAGTACTGAAAAGTGCAAAACTATAGGATTCATCGCTGAACCATAGGGGATTTGACCTGCAAAGACAGATACCTGGAGAGTGGGAGTGAGATGACTAAGGAGGGGGTTGTGTCAGTAACATACCTCCTACTAAACATTAGGGACCGCTTACCTAAGCCAGTGCATCATGGAGGTGGTTGTCACATCTCCAGGAAAAGGGAGTTGCAGAATGAATTGGGAGTCCTCTCAGTCTGGCTAACAGTTTTAATTGTTTTCTACTTTGGATTCTCTCTCATGTAGCAAAATCGGGTGGAATGTGCTTTGAAAACAGTCTACCAGGACTGTTGAACTTGATACTGGAAGAACAACACAATCTGGAAAAGGGAATAAGGCTTCATTGTGTTCTGGACTCGGAGAAGTCCTTGAGAATGAACACATAGGTCACAAGACAGCTAGCTATTCAGAAGAGAAAGTTAAGAACAATGTGGCTTCTCCTGTACACACAGCTGAGCAGAACAATCCATCCGGCCTGCAATTCAGTTACTAATAAGGGACACTTAAATGACTGTGAACTAGAGAGGCAGGGGTTTCTTTGTATCACACATTAAAAAAAAAAAAAAGGCCCAGAGGCAAACAAGGTCCTTCTGAGACACTAGGGTACTGTCAGTATCCCAGGTTGCTTCCATCTGGCAGCTCTGACATCATCTCTGTTCTGTGTTTTGTTTTGTTTTGCACCCCAAGTCCAGTTAGGAAAAGCTGGAACGATGTCTCCACACCTGCTGCTAAGGTTTCCTTCCCGCATCACCTGGGCTTTACTTACCTCATTGGCAGTTCTTGTTTGTAGAAAAACACTAGTATTTTGTGTTTCTTTTAATCTATACACACTACTTCCCCAAACAATATAAGTTCTGAATAAATGAAGATGTTCCTGAAATTTGATGTATTTGAGGGTGCCAGTGGCCTCTGCTACAGGTCTGCCAAGATTCTAAAATGGTTTCCAAAAGTGAAAGTGAGAAAATACTGCTATGGTTTACCTAATTAACATGCAGTATGCTGAAAGATAGTTGATAAGCTGTGTTACATAAATAGAATTGGTTATGATATAATCCATGTGAATGGTTGAGATTTTTGAGAGCAGATTTTCCCATTAATTAAATGCCAGGAATAATTTGTGATAAAATAAAATTCTATAGCCTGAAATTGCTTGAAATAGAAGAAGCCAATAAGACAGGGAAATCAGCAAGGAGCTATAACTGGTTTTTACATTTTAACTGGTATTTATAAGTTATATACAATAATGAGTTTTATTATGACATTTCATGTATTTTGGTCATTTCACCCAATATCTATTTTGCCCTCCTGAACACTTGCAGATCCCCTTTCTCCTTCCAATCAGCACCCATCCACTAACAGCTCCGTACTTTTTCTATTGATGGCCCCCTGAGTTTCACTATAGTCGTATACAAGAGCAGGGGTTTGAGAGGCAGGATTTACAGCAGCAGAGATATCCAACGAGTGGCTACACATTGAAGAAAATGGCCTCCTTCCATCAGCAAGCAGGAACAGCACTTGGGTCCTCAAGGAGGGGTGTGGTCTCACCAGCCCCTAACTACATTCTGTGATGATGTGCTAATGGGTCTACTCTTCTGTGGGCCTTGGGCTGATTTTCACAGATGCTGAGAGTTCTTATATAACAGCCATGTTGTGCACATTAAGAAAATGGTTCATGACACCCTAGTTCCTGCTGTGGCTGATCTCCTGTGATGTCTCAATAAAGGCAGCTTTTGAATTGATTACAGGAAAATGCTTACTGACATTCTCTCAGGTACCAGGCACTGTGCGGGGCGTTAAGGAGAAATGGGAAAGAAAAACACATACCACGTAGTCTAATCATTAATTAAAAAAAACTTCTGAAATTCATGAAAATCAAAACATCTTATTTTATTTAATTAACAAAAAATAATGAAGAGAATGTGTACTTCACTCAACGAAATTATGTGGGGACATGATGATAAGATGACAACTAAAACATCCTGAGAAAACTTGGAGCTTTGTAGAGTTCTGTAGTGTCTACTCATCTATGCATTGAGTAAGCTATCAAATGGTTAGGTATACTGCTAAGACACTCTGGAGAGTTTATGGTACAATTGACCTGTGGCTCAGTGCCACCGATTGAGTTAATTCAATGCATTTATTCTTAAATTATTTGTCTATTTTCCATATGTATGAGAATTTTGCCTATGAATATGTATATGCATCATGCATGAATATATATGGTGCCTTCAAAAGCCAAGGAAGATAATTGAATCCACCTGAAGTGGAATTACAAAGGTTTGTAAGCTGCTGCATGGATGCTAGGAATCAAACCTGTGTCATCTGAAAGAGGCTCTTAATCGCTGAGCCATCTCTCCAGCCTCCAAGAACCATAGACTTGGTGTACCTTGGTGCCAAGAAATCTAAGCTTGGAAATTGGTTATAGCAGAGGGAAAAGCAAGTGTATGCAAGTGTATTGGAAACACACAAGCTACTTAAGCACAAGAAGGACATTCTCAAGTTGGAGAAACATTTATTGTAAGCAACTGTCATGTTTAATAAGTAGAGAAGGAGAGAATGCCTTCCAATCAGAATGCAGACCTGTCCTGAACACTTCATTAAGCCTGGTATACACTCACTAATGAGCATTCCTGAGCATATTCTTCATTTCAGCTCATGTGTTGGAATTCTCTTGCAGACATAGGCTTTGCCAGTCTTAGAAGGGCAAAGGTCAAGTGGAATTACTTTATATTTCTAACTTTCCTCAAAAAGAAGTTTATTGGCTTGTTTAATCATTTGTATCTTTAAAATAATAGTACTCCACATTAGAACACATTAAAATTAACTGCGTATTTTCTCATCTTCTAAACACAGCTGCTTTTACCATTTCCTGGAAATGTTTCCATTATTTTTCTATATAAACATTTTATTTTATTATTCATTTTTGCCTGAAAGTAGATAATTTAGCTATCCATCTGAAAGCAGTAAAGCACTAGACGGTTTTTGGATTGCTTATTAAATTACATTCATTTACTTCTTTGAGTAACTATTTTCTACTGTATAGGCTACTGAATCTTGCAGGTGTTTTGCCAAGTTATACATCAGCTTATCTTCTTTGGTCTGAGAGTAATTAGTATATGTAGCCAACATATATTTGAATACTCAATTTGAATACTCAGTATTTCCCTATGATGGAGCAATGGGTACTAATGAACAAGACAATTTGCCCAAGGGGACTCACTAGGGATACATAGAGGTTTCTAGGCTATAGTACTTTATTGTTACAAAGATTTACACAGACTCTTGAAGGAACAACTAAATTGTATCTAGGGAGCTAGGAATGAAGCTATTACTCTCCTCACTGCCATGAGAATGCTTAACAGAAACAACACAAGCAAGGGAAGAAGGGTGGAAGGGTCTGTTTTGATTCATAGTTTCAGAGGGTGTGTTTCCATAGTGTCTGGAAAGGCAGAGTGAAATGGTTCAGTCTTGGTGGTGAGATCAGGCAGAGGGCTTCTTCATGTATGGCACCCAGTAAACAGAGAGAGCTGGCTTTTTACCAGAGCTAAGTAAAACCTTCAAAGGCCTGCCCTTAGTAACAAATCACCCTCAACTACCTCCTATAACTCCTGTGGTTCTACAACCTTCAAATTAGTGGCAAGTTCCTAGTGAGGAGAGAACAAGTTCAGAAGAGGCTATTCTGTCCTTCCCTTTGGCTCAGGTTACTGAAACAATGGAGTTCCAAATTCAATAATTTCCCAAGCATTCCAGGATGAATTAAAGGATAAGCAAGAGTCTTGGTGCTGGCCAGAGGATGAATTCGCCTCCTAAGAAGAGATGTCACACAATTCTGACCCCTAGTCAGACTACAACTGAGGTAGTGATGGATGAATGATGGGTAGGGCAGCAGCTTGATCAAGACTGCTTAGTTATTCATATCTCTTACCCCCTATTTAAATCTAAACCTCAGGTTGATACCCCAAATATGTATTTTGGGTGAGATGGCCATCTTGTTCTTCTTTTCAGTAGAATGGAATCCAGTACATTCACATTGAATTAATCTTTCTCTTCACTTTTTAGTTTCTGTATTGGGAACTAATACCCTGTTAGGGCTCCAGAACTCAGGAGTTCACACATTCACATTTAGGGCTCTAGTTCTCATACTGTATGTGGAGAATAATATTCAGACTTTGAGCATTGCTCATTTCAGTCTCAAACTGCAACTAGAGACTAGGTGATATTTAGGATTATTTTTACTATGATTTTAAAAGCAATGGATATTCAAAGGAAGTGAAAACACTAGGCGTTATTAGAATGACTAGAAACCTCTGCTTCCCTCTAGTGGAATGTTGCCCTCACACATGTTGGAAATGAGGGCTAGAGGAATTAATATTCACAATCACATAAGCAACAAGAGCCTATATAAGTGCTAGAGTCAGGTCTCTTGAATCTACCTTGTCATAGTGGAATGTTGATGTGGATAAAGTCTACCTTATGCTTTCACTCTCCATTTCATATTTAACACCGAGCGAGGTGAATGATCAACACTTCACAGTGCTAGAAATATTTTGAGCCCCTTTGGCCCAAAGTATTAACACTGAGAAAGCAGAACTGAGAGTGTGTTGCTTTGAAGTGAACACTTAGTCTGTTATTTTCACTGATAATAGAAGTTACTTTTAAAATGGAATTTTCCTTCAATACCACATATCAAAACACATATCTAAATAATATAAAGATGAATGCCTAGTATATTCCAATATCAATTACTGGGAAACTTCAATTAGACAGAACCCCACAGTCCTTTATTATAATTTAATCTTTGAGTTTCCTTTCAGAGAGGAAATTATAAGATAGAGACATGTTATCAGACAACAAGCTGATAGAGTGGCAGACTCTATGTTCTGAGCCCCCGTGGCGGGGCTTCCCACTGTGCTAAGAACTCTTTTTACTCTTAGGGAAGAATGGTGCCCGTTGGGAACTTATAGTTGAAATAAATCAACACAGATTTATTTTAGAAAGCCATTTCTAGGGTCAACACGCAATGCAACAAACCCTCCATTGTTCTAACAGAGACACCAAAGAACAATATTTACACCAGTGGCCCTGACCATGTATGATAACACTCTTCAAAAGTAGATATAATTACGCTGACCAAGAGAAGCTGGGGCTAAGTTTTACATAAATAATCAAATATCCATAACTTCTTACTTGACAGATTTTGCTATATCAACTTTTTCTCTTGTATAAATTGTATTTTCATGGTGATTGTGTTACCTCAGGGCTTAAATTACTGTCCAGTTCTGAGTTACACTTTAAATCTTATATGAGTGGAAGCCACTTTCTGAATTCAGTGATAATGTTCAGTTTGTTAAATTGCATTTATTCATGAAGACATTTATCATCAATTCCAATGGCGAAGCTGACTTTTTAATGAGTGTTTTTTTTTCTCCCCCTGTGTTCTTCACAAATGCTGATTAGAAAGACTTCTCTTGCACGCAGGTAGGTCACATTTTTTACTTAGGTTTGGATGGATTCCATGTCCAATTGAGTTTAGAAGATTTACTTCCTGATGCTGGAGATTTGGAATTCTTATTTCCCTGATAAGTTTTAAAAACAAACCCATACATCATAATGATGCAAGGAAACACTGCTACATAACAAGTAAAGTTTCAAGACAACAGCTTCTGTTGTTGGTGTAATGCCACAGAGTTGGAAACAAAAGCTAAGAAATTTAGGAGGCACGTTGCCAAGGAACTTGCAAATCATCAAATTGTTTTCAAGTGTAGCTAAATGTCTTCCAAACACAATCAGCTTTTGTAATAAGCATTTGTCAGATGCTTGATGTCCGTCAGGCTATTGTTATAGCATTAATTATTTCTCGGGTGCTGAGTTCTGGATGATGGAGAGATAATAGAATATTACACTATGCATGCTTCCCACATATAATCTGTAGCCCAGTATCTGGAGGGCGAAGGAAGGAAGGCCCATAACATAAATGAACACTTAAGAAAGTAGAGAGAAAGAAGACAAGCCTGTAGGACACTGAACACACCTAGCTTGCTGTGAACCTGGGAGGCAGTTTTGGTAAGAAGGCAGGAAAACATTAGGATGGTATGTGGGAGCTGAAGAAAAGACTGTCACTTTATGAACCATGTAGTGGCGACCACAGATTTTCAAATGTTTCACATCCAGGGAAGACTGGTAGGAGTCTTCACTGATGTTCTTAACACAATTCAGGTTGGCTTTCTCATGTTACAGTTCAAAAGAAGTTTATAATCACAGTGATAATTAATAGAGGGCTGTTTGAGGTTTCCTTTTTAAAGAATGAGTATGAAATTCCTTGGAGGAGAGTTCACCAGACTGTCCTGTATTGCATTCAGTGTTCCTAGCAGGGAGTTATACCATAAGAATACTATAGTTTTCCCTTTGATAACAGCTGGACAGTGTCAGTATTTCTCAACAATTAAGTGAAACTGCTGGTTTCTTTGGCATCAAGGTATGAATGAAAGGAGAACATTGCCATTGGGATGATAATATACATTAATAGCCAACAAAAGGCTCATGACCATCATCTATGCACATAGGACTTACATTCTTTAATTTTGTTAGTCAAGCTCTGGATGTGAAGACCTAAACTCTGGCAAGTATTTAGTAAAAGAAAAAAAAATCACTGGAAATGACCCATCTGCCTATCCCAAAAAGATATCACATGCCTGTCCAGCATGCTGAATTTAAGCTGTCAATATATTACCCACCAAATTGTTTATAAATATGATCCATAGAACCTAAGAAATACTTATCTCAACTGGAAGGCTATGACATCAACTTTTCAATGCAGCAGGGTTTGAGAGAAAGAGTAGACACAATTAGAGATGCTTTGCTTTGCACTTCCAACCGCAATAGGGTAGCATTTACTCTTCATTTTGTAAGTTGCAAGTATATTAAGAGCCCTCAAGGTCTTGTTAGATTTGATAAGGGAATAAGAAGGGAAGGTTTATTGTTTCTTTAGTTGTGTAAACTTCTTTCATATTTATAAAACACTTCAAATGAAAAGGAATGTTATAGAACTCCTTACGCAGAAAATGTGAAGTTGCGTGCATGTGATGCAGGAGACTGTTTTCACTCCCAGAACTAGTATTCTAATTTGTTCACATATCAGGGTAATAGAGTTCATTAAAAATGAATGAATAGGCCTATTAACATCTAAAATACTTGATAATGCTAAAGCATGTGGGACTTCAAAATGCTGATGTTCCAATACTGACCTGTATTTTCTATGGTCATTTGAATATTAGCAGCTGGATTGCATTAACTACAGTTGTAGAAAGTTGGATAAATTTGATTATATTAAAAGCAATTTTAGAAGGATCTAAAACTTTCCCACACACAAAACAATTTCCCAGGGTGGATTACTAGGTGTCTGTTCAAGCAATGTGATTGAAAATGTAAATAGAAAAATAAATGTGTGTTGTATAATTAATGCATAAAGAAAAGTTTGATCTTGAGTAAAATACTAATTGGCATTACATGCCAGTATCAGCATTATACTAAATCAATAACAATTTTACCAAATAAAACATGATTTATTCTTTGTGCTAAGGAAAGTGTGGCACATTAGGAGGAGACACCCAACGCAATGAAAACTATATTCATTATAATGAACAGAAAGCCACACCTGCAAATTTTTGTCCCTTTCTGTAAATTTCATACTGAAAATTCAGAGGATTCAATAGAGTAGTAAATATGACTTGTAGTTCTTTACAATTATGGCCTAAATAGATGAAATCTAAAGGGAGTTTGGCTATTTGATTTTCAAATTTGCATCGCTTAAAATCCAATCAGGCCAACTGTTCAGGTTTTTATTAGATATGAGATACATGAATGGGTTCAAAGCTTGCACTGTGTAAGGAATGAGTGCATCTGGTTTTACAGCAGGGCTTCAAGAAGGGCTTCAGTTAGCTTGTGACTCAACCCCACCTTTGTGAGCGTTGTTTACCAACTGCATGAATTGCTAGCGTATTATACCCTTTGATCTTCAGTTATTGGTATTTTATAAACCAGCAGATTGCCTTTGATTTTTGAGAATTGGTGGTAACATATTGAGCTTAACAGATTTATGCAGGGTAGCAAAATAAAAATAGGGTGGAGGGAGCCGGGGACTGTAAAACACATCAGGTTAAAGTGACAGATGGCTACTCCAGATAATAGTACTGAGCAAGTTAGTCATGCAAGGAGCCCTGCTCTTGATGGAATATATTAACATTTACCCAACTTAAACAGGTGTTTGGAAGGTGCATCACATGTGACCCAGAGTCATCCGTTTCATGCATATCATAGGCCTGAGATCTCTGAAGAGTGCATGAGGCTATGGATGGATGGAAGATACTATAAGTGTATGACAAAATATTATGTAACTTATTTTCCCCAGAATTTAAAACATCATTCTTCTCACACCATCCTATGTAATCCAAACATCTAGAGAATTTTTTAAAGGAATTCTGCTTTCAGTGATAGATATATTCTAGAAAAGACCCAGAGAACTAGAACTGACTAGAATTTCAGAAATATTATAGAACCCCCCCTCCATTTCCCTGTAATAATTGTGTTACAAAGTGGAGTCATCCACAAGGCTTGATGTTTAAAATTTAGATAACTGGCTTTCTTCCCCTCCAGCCAAAAGACATTTCTGGAGATTCACATACAGTCAAGTCGAACAGCTTTTGTTCAATGGATGCATTTACTTATGCACTTAAACAGCAACATCCCGACAATTTCTGGATTCCAAGGCTCTTTCGTTTTTGTTGTTTGGTTTTGTTTTTCCATTCTGTCCTTCTCAAAGATGATACGGCCATGGAAAGATCCTATTTGCAAAGCCATTAACCTCCTTGTTGATTTCTTGGGATATTCTGACCCACAATTATTTAAATCCTTTGAAGAATATGTTTATACATTTTGGCAATCTGTGAACCTTCATGTGTAATAAAAATGCAAAGATCAAGAGTCAGTACAAATATACCAAGAAGAAAAGGTTTGGGTGGTCAACGACACTGTACACATTGGTTGCACAAATTGTCTGTCACCAGTGTCAGAGTAAGACTAAAGTTCTGCAATGATGAAGCAACCAAGCCAGGTAGACACCAATTTTCAAACAACTTGTTTTGGTTGAACATGTGAGTTTTCTTTATAAACTGTGGTTGTTATGCAGAGATTAGGCAGGAATTATGTGGCAGGCCATGGAGAAAGTACATTTGATAAATTTAACCAGAAATCTCTAGGTTCAGATTTGTTTGCCCTTATGCTTATCTTTGAAATGCCCTTCTATTTGAGAAGAAATTAAAATGATGTTTGGCTGCTTATATGAAAGCTGCCTTAAATCTGAATTAATCACAGTTACCTGTGATCTTTTCAATCTAAATCAGATATTGTCTTCAATGTTTGCATGTCCATTTAAAGTATATGTTTCTATGTGGACATTTGAGATATTTTAGTGTTTTAGTTTGTGAAGTATTGCTCAGTATTAAATATTAAGTAAAATATGTTTAGATCATACTTTTAAATCTCAAACCTTTAGCTAATGCGTGTTTTCCACTTTTGCTACCTTCTCTTTACTACTGGGTCCATTAAACCTTTTGTTTTAATGTAGCTTAACACATTAAATTTTAGAAGCTGGAGGTTCTTATGACAATTAAGAAGTTTTATGAAATGTATTGTGGTGTTTTGAGAGATGCTTACAAAGGGAGAGGCAATAGGTTTGTTTATAAATGTCAAGTCTCTGTGATACCTTAGTTCTGCGAATGACACAAAAGAGAACAAATAAAATGTAGATGTCTCTGTCCCTCATATCTTCATTCAGATTTCAATTTCTTGAACTATGCCTACACTCATTTCTGGAGGTCCCTTATGGCTTCATGTGCAAAGTCCACTGCTACTGGAATCCCCTGACTCCTTCTTGGAGCCAGTGGGTGCTCCCGCTTTGTCATCTCCTGCCAGAGCAGACCACCTAAAATGATGCCCACATGCCAGAATGCTGATAGCGAGTTGAGAGGGACATCCTTCTCACAACTTTGTCAAGCTATTAGATTATATGTAATTCCTATTCACAGTTAAACTGCTAAGTAAATTTGATGGTAATACATTGAATATAAAAAGTAGGCATAATTATTTCAATCTGTGTGAAGGATCCAGCAAGGGTTTGAATGGAGCCTGTCTGTTCCTCCTATCCCAACTCAGAACAACCCAGAGTTCATGTGAAGACACCGAGGCTCCAGCAAAACTGGCTTATAGTGTTGCTCTTCCCTGAGCAGTTGGTTTACATTCATATTTTATGTCTCTCATTCTGATCTCACACTATGTTGCTGCTAGCATAAGAATTTTGAATGTGTGGTATTATTTTTAAAAATGATCCTAGGATGCCGTAGGCTGATTTTTATGCTTAAAGACATTATTCCTATAATTATATATTGAAAACTATTAGGAGGATGGATTCAGCAGAGAGGGTGCTTTTGTGCAATGTTAAGAACTAAACCTGTGTATAATACAAAGCATGCCTTTCTTTGAAGGTTTAGACTAAAGAGACAGGAAAGGCTATTTCATAATTATGGGAACGTCCAGAGCATAGACTTCATTAGCATTGAGGTTTAATAATGAAAAAGCATTTGTCAAATGTATTCTTGAGGAAAAGTATGTTGGAAGAGCTACAGAAATGGTTCTGCATTTAAGGGCATACACTGCTCTTACAGAGCTCAGTTCTCACCATCATCCTCAGACACCTAACAGCAGTCTGTAACTCCAGCTCTGAGGCACACTTTATGGCCTCCACTGGTACTAGCACCCATGTATATACACTCCACCCCCAAATAAAATAAAATTAGTCTTTAAAATTATGTTTATTGGAGGTGTTAGACATTCAGTTTCAATGAATTCCTCAGGGGTCTGCCCTTGGCTATCTTTTCAGCCCACAACACCATGTCCATAACATCTTTTCCATGATCCACCAATATGACAAGTATCAAATTATTAAATTATCATTTTTAATTGAAGGTTATTCTTAGATAAATTTGCTCCTTCCCCAATCTACAACTTAAGGTATTAGGCTAGTAAAAGAAAAAAATTAGAACAAACAGAAATGTTTAAAGTTAAAATCTGAACAAACCTTGGTCCATATTCCTGCAATCCCGGCAATGGTAAAGTTCAGGCAGGAGAATCAACAGTTTTAAAGTCATCTTTAGCTATGCAACACATGTGACCCTAGCCTGAGCTAAATGAGTCATGAGACCTTTGCTCAAAGTAATAAATAATACGAATACTGCTCCTAACAATAGGAATAAAAGCTAACATGTATAGCCCAAGCTGGTCACAGTTCCGTGCCTTAGCCTGATCATCTGCATGAGGAGGAGACAGAAGCGGTGTCATAGAAGAATTGTTTTTTGTTTGGTTTTGTTTGGTTTTGTTTGGTTTTGTTTGGTTTGGTTTTGTTTTGTTTGGTTTTGTTTGTTTTGGTTTGGTTTTTTGAGACAGAGTCTCTCTATATAGCCTTGGCTGACCTGGAACTCACTTTGTAAACCAGGCTGGCCTTGAACTCAGAAATCCGCCTGCCTCTGCCTCCTGAGTGCTGGGATTAAAGGCGTGCGCCACCACGCCCGGACCTCATAGAAGAACTGTAAAGGAGATTTGTCATAAGCTGCTCTTGTGCCTTCTCTTGGGATATGGATCTGAGACTCCTGAGACACCTGGACCTTTGGGAGCTGCAGAAATGCTTTTATTTACAAGTGGCCTTTAACACTTGTTAGATGTTAAGGCGTTAGATGCCTTGTTAACATTATAGTCAGGTTAAATCCTGATTCTTCTGGGCTTTAGTGCTTTGGACATGTTTGGGGTGGGGAGTGTCCTGTGGCCTCCTCCATGCCATTTATGCAAGCAGAACTGTAGGAGTTGGCCTTCTCATTGGATCCTATTTTGTCTTTGTGGAGAAGGTCTCAGACTTTCTGCTAGGCATTTGGATGGACTGGGATCCATTTCAAATAAAATTTCTCAATTGCTATGCACTACTTACTTCCTGAGTTATATGGTGAGCTGTAAAGTTCTGACCCTAATAAGTAGGTGAGCTGCTTCCCCAAACCAAGTTCCTATTCAATTTAACTTAATGCAGAATATTCAAATTGGCTACCTGATGCTAATTCATGTTTAAAAGCTTCTGAGTTTAGATGACCAATCCTCAGAGACTGCTAGCCCAGAAAAAGTTTATGAGCAAAATGATATTTATCATTTAGAGGAGGGGGAGAATTGAATTTTAGCTTTATTCTAATATTTAGTAACTTGATGGATACTTTTAAAAACACACTGGAGAAAATATTCTCGGGTCATATTTCCAAGACTCTGACATTAAAAAAGTCATTCTCTTGAAGGTTAGGGAAAAGATTGCCTCAGTATCCTGCTGACTCAACTGTTGAGTTACAGTGAATGTCTCTCACACCAAAAAGTGGCCAGGAATAAGTAAGAAACTAGACGTTTGGAAATATTTAGTCTGATTGGAATATGTTCTCAATGTCAAGACAATACCATTATAGCTTATGAAGCACTGTAATTCTTTTAAAGTTGCTATTATCCTTTGCAAACAGATGGTTACTATATACTAACTAGAATAAAACACCAATATCCAAATAACACCCTCACCTTGCAATTGATTCTTCTTTAACTGTGCTTGTTCAAGTAGCAAAGCCATTAGGCACTTCTTGATAGTTTTTATGATCAGATTTAGCACCAAGTATTGAGAAGGCACTGAAGACTGTACATTCTGTTAAAAGGTTGATTTATTCGTTTATATGTAAAAGAATACTGGAGGTTATAAAGGTAACAAAGACCTTAAACATTATATTGATTTTTTTTTCCTGGAGCTTTATTCTTCTTGTTGTGTTGCAGGGTCATAAAATTTCACTAGACCCATTGGATCCATAAAATCTGAAGTACAACCAACAACTGATAGAAATGAAATTGTTTGACTGAAGCGATAAGCAAGGACTTGGCTTTGAACTCTGCAGTATAAGTCGTTCCTCCTGCCCAAGGAGGGTGAATTACAGCCTGCTGTGTACTAAAGGACAAGTGTGTATTTGCAGAGCTCCCAATTCAGTAATCACAGGGCGATGCAATGACCTTTACCAAGTTACCATGGTCTCAAAAATAAGGAGGATCCAGAAATAGGAAAATGAACACCACATCTCCTTAGTAGAAGTCAGACGATTTGTTTTTTGATTTCTATGAATTAAAACCATGAATGTAAGACTCATTCTGATATAAAGATGGAAATAAGAAAATAAGTTTGGTTGCAAATCTCAGGATGCATCATATTAAAAGTAATAGACTAAATCTCTGTATATGTGTGTGGGGGCTATGGATGTGTGTTTTCAAGTGGGCTGTAGATACCTTGAACAGTACAGTATACCATTTTGTATGAAACTAGAATGTTCTACCATGTGCTACTTGTTGCCCTAAACACAATATTGGGAAGTAAAGCATCAGTTCATGGCACCTCTGTCTCTCATTAGTTAAATCCTCAGCCTTGCAGTTCCCTGTGTCACAAGCCAAGACCTGAGTCATTACTAATAAGGAATATCTGTCATAGGAAGGAGCTTCATCAACTGGGACTCTAATAGCAATGAGGAGGGCTTGAATACTATGTGCATATTGGAACTTAGGTTGGCAAAGCATTCTCTTAAGATAGTCTCATAGCTACTCATGTAATTTATACTGAAGATATTAGCATGAAATGTCTCATAGCCAATTGTAATAACTTTTAATTAAACTAGATGAAAGGCCTCAAAGGAGATAATTGAAAGCTCCCCATGTTGGATGCTCAAACCTTTAAACTGAAGAAGGAAGAAAACTAAATAGTTCTTGATCTGTAACTATCATGAAGGGCAACTGTACATTGAGTGAGAGATTCAGCATCTTCTTCCAGTGTTCCAATGTACTTTCTATCTATGACAAAATCTCATAAATAAAGATGCTAGTATACTCAGTAGCTGATGAGACTCCAACTCTCATAGATACTGCTTCTATCTGTGTTCTCCTACTTTGGGTCCTCTCTTAGAAATCTATCTCATCCTAGCAGTCATGACCCAAACTCTTTTCACGGTCCCTGCTAACTATTGTCACATTAGAGTTTGAGTTTCAACATACTCATTTTGGAAGGACACACATATAGGGCATAGCAGGTGAACATTTCATGTTTTAATTTTGTAATTTAAATCACAACTGGCACTGTTCCCCTTTTAATAAATAATATTATATTATGTCTATATACTATATGTTAATTGACCATTAAGTAGAGTTTTAAGTTTTTACTTTGCCATAAATGCCATTATCAAGTCCAACAGTACTTTGTGTATTCACAAGGTGTGTAGGAACTACAGAGAGTAGCTCAAAAGAGGAGGGATCCTCTTGGAATATATGTGACTATGGGTTATGTAGGTGCTCATGGGAGACAGTAGCAAGTTTAATCTTGTTTTTCACACAGGCTCCAAAATATATGCATATAATTATCTGATAGTGGCCAGGTGATATTTGGTAATAAAATGGTTGGAGGTTCCCTGTTTCTTCTAAGCACAGATGTTCTCACTTTTAGAGTATTGCTACACTTGTAAATATAAGGTGTGTTCTGTAAGCATCTATTTACATATGGAATTAGGATTATCCTCATTCTTCACTCCAGATATCTATTGTCAGTCACCTAATACTGTAATACTTCTATAATACCAATTGCTTATTTCACCATTACCTCAGGAAGTGACTTTAATGACCACTGGGCAGAGACTTTTTTCTTTTTCTTTGTTTTTTTCTTTTTCTTTTTTCTCCTTCCTTCCTTCCTCCCTCCTTCCCTCCCTCCCTCCCTCCCTCCCTCCAGCTCTTCCTTCCTTTTTTTCTGTTTTTGTAAATGGTCACGGGCCCTGCCTTACCCACCAGTACAGCCAGATGAAAAACTAAATAATCATTCTCGCAAAAATAACCATTTTCTTTGTAGTATTTTAACATTGCTGTAGAAGTGACCTAAATGGCAACATGGTGGCACATACTAATATGGAGGAGGTGGACACTGGATGAGCAGGGATTCAAAGCCAGCTTTGGATGCATACTAACTTTGAGACCAGTCTGGACTACATGAAACCTTGAGAGAAAAGAAAAAGAGAGAGAATGAAAAAAGGAATAAAAATGACCTAAATTATATCACAAAGCACAACCAAACCCCTGCCAGGTGGGGGCCTTTGGAGATTTGATCCCATATGTGGGTGGCCTGTCTCTTCCTGACTGATGTCTAGCCATGTTTCTATTTCTGTATATGTCTAGAGTTCTACCTGCTGAATTCTTTGTGGCTGGTGGTACCTCCAGAAAGTTGGGATTGCCTTTGAATGGAACACAATTTAACATCAAACCAGTTGAAAAAGGCTTTATGTGTTCCTATACCTATCAAATAGATGCCCACGTGCTCTCACGACTGATGAGCGGCCCCTGACTGATCTCAGAAACCTACCTCCTGATTTCTCCTACCTTTCTCATTTACACTAGGTTGCTCTCGCCCTCTGCCCAGAATCAGCATCTCCATCCTGATTTCATTTATTCTGTATGATGCCACAGTACACAGCATGGGTACCTCATTTTGCACAGGGCAACTAAAACTCACAGAATATAATGTACTGCTTTGTGCTTCTGTGCAGCTGAGTAAGTCTTGTAATAACTCAGAGGGAAAAACTGCACTTCCTTATCTAACAAAGGCTATCACTTACTCCTTTTAACAAACTATTGAAAGAATAAGTTATTTACCATTTTTTGAAAAGTATCATTAAACTTTTTACTCATGTAAGTAAAACAATTGTGGACTCTGTCTCACAGAAGAATATATGACTGGTTTCACAACTTCCTTATTAAAAAAATTATTCAAGAGAACTCAGGTATTTCAGTGATGAAACAGACCTATAAGCAAATGTACAGATTTGGTAACAAATGGTGTGGGGAAGACATGCCTGTGTGTGTGTGTGTGTGTGTGTGTGTGTGTGTGTGTGTGTGTGTGTTGCTTACACAAAAGTAACACCCTTCTCTATCACTCTCTACCTTATTCTCTAGAAGCAACATCTCACCCTGACTCCAGAGCTAATGGTATTTTGTGCAGACTGGCAGTCAGCAAGCCCCACCTATCCTGCTGTCTCCATGCCAGTACCTTGTTACTGGATTGCTTGAATCCAAACTCACCTTCTAATGGTTGCACAGCAAGCACACTTACTCACTATAGTGTTCCTTGATTCTGCACAATAAATGGAGTTTTGTAAGTCAGACCTAGTGTAATACCCTGCTGTTCCCATCATATCAGAACTCATATTCCTCCACCCCGACCAACCCTAGCTCTTCTCTTCTCCTGGCTGACCAGTTTCAGAGAGAGTGAGAATGAGATGCCTGAATCCTGCATGATGACTAAAGATTCCCTTTCAATAGCCTGTCTAATCAAAGTAAGTGACACAGTCTAACCCATCTGTCAAATGGGTTAGATGTCAGTATCTAACCTTAGCAAATCACAGCAAATGGCAGGAAATGCTCAACTGTAACTAAAACTCCATTAAAAGAGCAGTTTTTAGAAATTGGCTGAATGAAATCCTGGTTGTTGAATGGCACCTAGATTACTGCTGCTGTAACCAGTACTGCAACTGGATCATGGGTACTGGAACACTGTTAGCTTGGGGATTTCTCTCTGTTCACATCACTGATAGGGACCTCATGTCATTTGTCTCTCTGTTCATGATTTATAATATATAAGGCAACATCCACTCCCTTGCACACATCATGACCTCTCATCTGCTCATCTGCCAAGAGAGCTCAGGCTGATGACACTGGAGACAAGATGAAACCTTTTTCTGCCAAGCTGTGTAATATTCAATGTGACACATGCTAAGCTATAATACTCTGAACGTCAGAAATCCCTTGGGAGAAATTTCATGGAATTATGAGTCAAAATTCTCTGAGGATTAGTTTAAGAGTCTAAAAAATTTTCTCCAATTTCAATTGACTATTGCACCTGACCTTATTGAATGAATTTGACTTATTGAACATGACTTTATCGTCTTAAGAAATGATTTTGCAGCCGGGCGTGGTGGCGCACGCCTTTAATCCCAGCACTCGGGAGGCAGAGGCAGGCGGATTTCTGAGTTCGAGGCCAGCCTGGTCTACAAAGTGAGTTCCAGGACAGCCAGGGCTATACAGAGAAACCCTGTCTCGAAAAACCAAAAAAAAAAAAAAAAAAAAAAAAAGAAATGATTTTGCAGTATTGAGAGATCATAATGGTTGATGACTCTAATAATAGCCTTTGGAACTGACAGATAAGATTTAAATATTTAAATAATAATATCTTTAAGCACTTAAACATAAAAAATAGTGACACTAGGTTATTGGTATATTTACCTAGATAATTTTATTTTATTATTTTTAGTTTAGTTTAGTTTATATGTATGTTTGCATGTATGTCTATGAGTCATGTGCACTCAGTACCCACAGGGCCCAGAAAAGGGCATTCGATTTCTTTGAAGTGGAGTAACTGATGGTTATGAGCCACTCTGTGGCTGCTGGGAATCAAACCTGGGTCCTCTGGAGGAGTAGACAGTGCTCTTAACCACTGATCCACCTTGCCAACCATACATATAGTTTTATTTTTGCTTACAAAATGGGCATGTAAGTTTTATGGCCTTTCATTTCCAAAGAGGGAGTAGCAGTCTATCTACTTTTTAAGTAGTTATTTCCTATTTCTTCAGGTTGATAGCCAAGTTCAAAAATCACATGCATTTTATGTCTGCTTGAGACTACATATGTGTTTTTATTGCTAGCCCTAAATAAGCATACTCTTCTTGTTAACACTCTGTGGGGTGGTGTGTGTGCGTGTGTGTGTGTGTGTGTGTGTGTGTGTGTGTGTGTGTGTGTGTGTTTAGCTGTGCACATTAAATCTCTGGTGACTTATAAA